>JAJPUD010011184.1:0-56096 GCA_023553655.1 Myrmecobius fasciatus | reverse complement strand
TGTGGGAGGGCTGGGACACTGATGCATTGTTGGTGGAGCTGTGAACGGATACAGCCATTCTGGAGAACAATTTGGAGCTATGCTCAAAAAGTTATCAAACTGTGCATACCCTTTGACCCAGTAGCATTTCTATTGGGCTTATATCCCAAAGAAATCATAAAGGAAGGAAAAGGCCCCACATGTGCAAGAATGTTTGTGGCAGCCCTTTTTGTGGTGGCTAGAAACTGGAAATTGAATAGATGCCCTTCAATTGGAGAATGGCTGAATAAATTATGGTATATGAATATTATGGAATATTATTGTTCTGTAAGAAACGACCAGCAAGATGATTTCAGAGAGGCCTGGAGAGACTTACTTGAACTGATGCTGAGTGAAATGAGAAGAACCAGGAGATCATTATACACGGCAACAACAGTACTATATGACGATCAATTCTGATGGACATGGCTCTCTTCAACAATGAAATGTTTCAAACCACCTCCAATTGTTCACTGAAGAAAGCCATATACACCCAGAGAGAGGGATGTGAAATGTGGACCACAACATAACATTCTCATAATCCTTGATTGATGTTTGCTTACATTGTGTTTCCTTTATCTGATATATCGTTTGTGTAGATAAGATTTTTCTTGCACAACAATGATAAGTTTGGAAATATGTATACGTATATTCGATTTGCCAATATTTTAACATAATTAACATGTAGTAGATATCCTGCCATCTAGGGGAGGGGTGGGGAGTTGGGGGGAAAAATTTGTAACGGAAAGCTATGTAAGGGTTATTGTTGAAGAATTACCCACACATATGTTATGCAAATAAAATTAAAAAAAAAAAAGAAATGACCAGCAGGATGATTTCAGAGAGGCCTGGAGAAACTTACATGACCTGATGCTAAGTGAAATGAGCAGAACTTGGAGATTATTTTACACGGCAACAAGAAGACTATATGATGTTCAGTTCTGAAGGACATGGTTCTCTTCAACAATGAGATTTTTGAAACTATTTCCAATTGTTCAGTGATGAAGAAAGCAATCTACACCCAGGGAGAGGCCTATGGGATCTGAGGGTGGACCACAACATAGCATTTTCACACTTTCTGTTGATGTTCGATTGCATTTTGTTTTCCTTCCAAGCTTTTTTTCTTATAGATCCGATTTTTCTTGTACAGCAAGATAGCTGTATAAATATGTATACATATATTTATACATATATCTGCTTTGTCATATATTTTACCATAATTAACATGTATTAAACTACCTGCCATCTAGGAGATGGGGTGGGAGGAAGAAGGGAAAAATTTGTAACAGAAAGCTTTGTTGATCAGTGTTGAAAAATTACCCATTTTTATGTTTTGGAAATAAAATTTTAAAAATGGAAGAAACTAGGCATTGAAACTATTTTTAGTCACATGAAAAGGTTCTCCAAGTCACTACTGATCAGAGAAATGCAAATTAAGACAACTCTGAGGTACCACTACACACCTGTCAGATTCCTAAAATGACAGGAAAAGATAATGACGAATGTTGGAGGGGATGTGGGAAAACCTGGGACACTGATACATTGTTGGTGGAACTGTGAACAGATCCAACCATTCTGGAGATCAATTTGGAACTGTGCTCAAAAAGTTATCAAACTGTGCATACCATTTGACCCAGCAGTGTTTCTACTGGACCTGTATCCCAGAGATTTTAAAGGAGGGAAAGGGACCCACATGTGCAAAAATGTTTGTGGCAGCCCTTTTTGTAGTGGTAAAAAACTGGAAATTGAAACAATGCCGATCAATTGGAGTATGGCTGAATAAATTATGATATATGAATGTCATGGAATATTATTGTTCAGTAAGAAATGGCCAGCAGGATGATTTCAGAGAGGCCTGGAGAGACTTGTATGAACTGATGCTGAGTGAAAACAGCAGAACCAGGAGAACATTATACAGCAAAACTATACAATGATCAATTCTGATGGACATGGTTCTCTTCAACAATGATGTGACTCAAACCAGTTCCTATTGTTAGCAATGAAGATAGTCATATACATCCAGAAAGAGGTCTGAGGGAACTGAGTGTGAACTACAACAATGCATTTTAACGCTTTCTGTAAATATTTCCATGCATTCTGTTTTCTTTCTTAGGTTGTTTTTTTTTCTCTCTTTCTAGATCTGATGTTTCTTGTGCACTAAGATAACTGTATAGATAAGTATACATATATTGGATTTGTCATATAATTTAATATATTTAGCATGTATTGGATTACCTGTCATGTAGGGGTGGGGGGTGGGGCAAAGGAGATGAAAAGCTTGGAACAAAAAGAAAAGTTTTGCAAAGGTCAATATAGAAAAATCACTCATATGTTTTGTTTTGTAAATAAAAAGCTTTTAATAAAAAAAATTTAACAAAAAGAAAAAGAAAAATTGGGAAAAGAAATGAGTTACGTAAGACAATAATGAAAAATAAGCCAACATTTTGGTAAAGGAACAAAAACATTCTATTAAAAATTAGAATGGGGGCAGGGTGCCAAGATGGCAGAGAGGACACATTTCTTTCTGATGTTCTCCCATGACCCTCACACTAAATACCAAATCCAGCCTCTGAACTGGTTTTGGACTGGCAGAACCCACAAATATTGGGAGTGTAACAAATTATCAGCAGACGATTATTTTGTAGATTGCCAGAAAAGAAATGTTTTAATTGGACATGGAGGGTTGCGGGCCAAGCACAAGAACCCGAGCAAAGATACCAGAGTGGGCAATGCAGAGTCCTGGGGAGTTTTGCGCTTCATGCTATGGAGAATCTGTGGGGAAGAATCTACTGCAGTGTGGGGTACTCTGCCTCGGCTGCAAGTTGATCTGCAGAGAAGTTGTAAAACATGCAACAACGCACAATAGGTAAATAGTGAACACCCAAAATCCAGAATCTCAGAGGACCTGGCCATGCCCCCCAGAACCAGGAATGAGTCAGCACGTACTCAGTGCATCTACTGCCCCTTGTAGAGGAAGCTTGGACAACTTTTCTTGCTCTAAAAGTGCATCTCAGCTTTAAAAAAATGAGTAAAAAAGCAGAAAGAACCCTGGCCATAGATAGTTTTTATAATGAAAGAGAAGAACCCTGATTTCAAACCCTGAGACTAAAAGCATCTCATCTCCAGATGAAGCCCCAAAGGGTGATATAAATAGGTCCCAATCTCACAAAGCTCTCCTGGAAGAAATTATAAAAAATGGGAAAAGGAAATGAGAACTTTACAAGAAGTTTTGGGAATGAAAACATAGGATTATCTGAAGAAAATTCACTACAAAATAGTGAAATGGAAGCATACAATTCCTTAAAAAAATAAGAGTTGGTGAAATAGAAGAAGAAAATAACTCCCTGAACAACAGGATTTGTGAAATGGAAAAGGAAAACAACTTTTTAAAAAGCAGAATTTGTGAAATAGGAAAAGAAAATCCATAGAACAAAACAACTCACTTAAAAATTCAATTGGACAAATAGATAAAAAAGTCAAAAAAATGAAGAAAATAATTTACTAAAAATCAGAACTGAACAAAGGGAAATGAATGATTCAATGAGACATCAAGAATCAGTCAAGCAAAACCATAAAAAAGTAAAAATAGAAAAAAAATATAAAATACTTACTTGGGAAAACAAGTGACCTTGGAAAATAGTTCTAGGAGGGACTATCTATGGATTATTGTATTTCCTGAAAACCGTGGTGAAAAAAAGAGCCAAGATACTATTTTTCAAAAAAATCATCCAAGAGAACTGCTTGGTTGTTATAGAATCAGAAGGCAAAATAGCCATTGAACGAATTCACCGAATACCTCTTGAAAGAAACCCTATTATTAAAACTCCAAGGAATATTGTGGCTAAATTTCAGAACTATCTGACCAAGGAAAAAATATTATAAGCAGCAAGAAAAATCCAAATCAGATACCAAGAAGCCATACCAAGAAATACCCAGGACCTAGCAGCTAGCACTTTAAAGTGTCAATCTGCCTGGCGTCTGATATTCTGAAAAGCAGAGGTACTTGGAATGCAACCAAGAATAAATTAACTCGATAAACTGAGCTTTTTTTTTTCCCTCAGTGAAACAGGTGAATTCCATTCATTTGTGATGAAAACACCCAAGCTAAACAAAAATTTGACTTTCAGATATTGAACTCAAGAGAATCATAAAAAGAAAAAAACTCTTGAGAACTGTATTTCTGTTATGGGCATCCATAGAGAGTGAATGTATAATTTGATTTTATTGTTATAAAAAAGAAAGTAAAGATGGAAAGGGGATTGTATTGGAACAAGGGGAAAGTGGAGGTAAAATCAGGGAAATTACATCTCAGGAAGAGGCAAAGGAAACCTATTATATTTGAGGGAAGGAAAGGAGGGGTATGAACATTGTATGAATCTTACTCTCATCAGATTTGGCTCAAAGAAAAATGTTAGACATATTTGCTTTCACAGAGAACCTTCTCTCACCTTATAGAAAAGTGGGAGGGGAAAGGGGAAAAGGAAAGAGAAAAGAATAATTTGGGGTTAATAAGATGGCAAGAAATACAGAATTAGTAGTCTCAACTGTAAATGTGAATGGGGTGAACTCTCCCATAAAGCAGAAGTGGTTAACAGACTGGATTAAAAGCCAGAATTCTACAATATGTTGTTTATAAGAAACACATTTAAAGCAGAGCGATACATACAGAGCAAAGGTAAAAGGCTGGTGCAGAATCAATTTATAAATCAGGTGAAGTAAAAAAATAGAGTAGACCAAATGGTAAAGGAGGTACAAAAACCAACAAGGAGTGTGTCATAAAAAGCTGTATGGCCAGATGCAAAGGAAGGCAAAAAAATTCCCTGAAGAAAAAACTCTTTGGAAAGTAGAATTGGCTATGTAGAAAAGGAGGTAGTTTAGTAAGGAAAATAATTTCTTAAAAATTGCAGTTGAGCAGGTAGAATCTAATGACTTTATGAGAAATTAGGAAACAATAAGATAAACCCAAAAGAATGAAAAAATAGAAGACAATGTGAAATATCTCAGTGGGTGAACAGCTGAGATATAGGATAAATCCAGGAGGTATAATTTAGGAATTACTAGACTACCTAAAAACCATGATCAAAAAAAGAATATGGACATGATTTTTCAAGAAATTTTCAAGGAAGAGTGCCCTGATCTTCTAAAATTAGAGAATAAGATAGAAATTGAAAGAATGCACTGACTACCTCCTGAAAGTAATCCCAAATGAAAATTCCCAAGAGTATTGTAGCCAAATTCTGGAGTTTTGAGATAGAGGAGAAAATGTTGCAGGCAGCCAGAAAGAGAATTTGTATATCATGGAATTGCTGTCAGGAAAACACAAGATTTAAAAGGAGTTTTGGAGGGCTTGGAATATGATATTCCAGAAATCAAGGAACATTGGATTGCAGCGAGGAATCACCTACACAGCGAAGCTGTGATGTTTGGGCGGGGAGGGAGTGGAAAGGGAAAGAAGGGAAGGGGATTGGGCATTCAGTGAAATGTAACACTTTGAAACATTATTGATGGGAGGAACAGAGCTGAGTAGGTTTGACTTTCAAGTACAAGTCTTAAGAGATGCACAGAAAGGAACAGGAAGGGGAAATCTAAGGGATGTAATGGGGTTGGGCTGTTTGCATTCCTATGTGGGAAGATATTTGTGACCCCTAAGAGCTTTTTCATTGTTGGGGCAATTGGCAAGAGTGAGTATAGACATAAGGTATGGGTATGAGTTGAATATGAAGGAATGAATCTAAAAAATAAAGGAGTGAGAGAGGAATACAGTGGAAGAAAGGGAAAAGGAGAGGTAGTATGGGATAAATTTTCTTACATAGAAGGCAAGAAAAAGTTTTTACAATGGAAGGGAATGGTAGCTAGGTGAGGAGAAGTGAGTAAACCTTCCTCTCAGAATTGGTTCAAAGAAGGAATAACATAGATTCAAATGAGTATAGAAATCTATATTACTTTACAGAAAAAAAAGGAAAGAGGGTAAGAGAGGGGTGTGTTTGTGTGTGTGTATGTGTGTGAGAGATAGAAAGGAGGACAAATTGGGGGAGAGATACTCAGAAGCAAAATACTTTTGAGAAGAGACAGTGAAAGAAGAGAGAATAAAACAAATGGGGAGATAAGAAAGAGGGAAATACTGTTAGCAAAAGTAACAGAAAAAAATTTTGAATTATGTTTCTCTGATAAAGACTTCATTTCTCAAACATATAAAGAACTTAATCAAATTTATAAAAATATGAGCCATTTTCCAATTAATAAATGAACAGAAGATGTGAACAGTTTTTCGATGAAATAATGAAAATTATAATATGAAAAAATGCTCTAATTCACTGTTGATTGGAGAAATGAAAATTAAAACCATTCTAAAATACTGCTTTATATCTATTAGATTGGTGATTAGGACAGAAAAGCAAGGTGACCAATGTTAGAAGGGGTGTCGGAAAAATGAACCATTAATGTTGGTGGGGTTTTTTTTTTAGTATTCTAAATTTTATTTAAGATGATCATTGGCCTGCTGAATTATTTCTTTTTGAATTTATTATCTTTTTGAGGTATAGGCAGTTTCAGTGTCCAGGGCTATAAACATGGTTTAAAATTTCATGCCCAATTTATCCCCCAAATAACCCTTCCATCTCTCTCAAATTCTATTTGTAACGATTATTTATAAATGCCTATAGTGAGGAGAGAAATAGTTGAGTTGAAGCATAGTCTGGGTAGGTGCTTAAGCCCTGTTGGATGTTTGCTAGAGAATTTTTGGACAATGAATGAAAATCTGGAGAGTGAGAGAAACCCCCACCCATGTTATATTAAAGAATCATACCATTTTATAAATTGGAAATTTTAAATTTTTAAATTAAATTTTTTTATTTGCATAACATATGTATGGGTAGTTCCTCAACATTGATCCTTACAAAGCTTTCCATTACAAATTTTACCCCCAGTCCCCACCCCTCCCCTAGATGGCAGGAAGTCCACTACATGTTAATTATGTTAAAATACTTGACAATTCGAATATATGTATACACATTTCCACGCTTATCATTGTTGTGCAAGAAAAATCGTATCTACAACAAAGAAAAATCAGACAAAGGAAACACAATGCAAGCAAACATCAATGGAGAGCATGAAAATGTTATGTTGTGGTCCACATTTCACATCCCTCTCTCTGGGTGTATATGGCTTTCTTCACTGAACAATTGGAAGTGGTTTGAAATATTTCATTGTTGAAGAGAGCCACAAATGAACCATTAATGTTGATGGAGTTATGAACTGATTCAACTATTCTGTAGAGCAATTTGGAACTATGGCCAAAGAGTTATAAAACCATGAATATCCTTTGACAGCAATTCCACCATTAAGTTTGTATCTCAAAAATGATTAAAATGAAAAAAATTTTTATGTACACTAATATTTATAGCAACTCTTTTCTCAGAACAAAGAATTGGAAATTAAGCGTCTCCCATTCAGTTGGGGAATGGCAGGAGAAATTGTGATATGTGATTATGATCTAATACTATTGTCCTTTTTTAAAGAAATGGTGAGCAAGATATTCTCAGAAAAACCTGGAAAGACTTATATGAACGTATGCAAAGTGAAATGTACTGTGCACAAAGTAATGGCACTATTGTAAAATGATCAGCTGTAAATGATTTGCTATTCTAGTAATACAATAATTCAAAACAACTCTGAAAGACTTATAATGAAAAATTCTATCCATCCCCATTCCAAGGACTGTTATGGAAATGTTTTGCAAGATTACACATCCATAATCCATATTGAATTGATAGGACATAGGGAAGAAAGAAGGGAAAAGAATTTGGAACTCAAACTTTTAAAAATTAATGTTAAAATTTTTTTAACATGTAAATGGGAAAAACTAAATGCTAAACAAATTTAAAAACTATTGAACATGGATTGGTTTTAATTGATTGGTTTAATATTGGAAAGGATTACCACCAGATTGTTGTATATTGTTACCTTACTTATTTTACTTATATGCAAAGTACATCCTCTGAAATGCCAGACTGGACGAAGGAAAAAATGGGATTAAGATTGCATGGAAAAATATCAGCTATCTCAGATATGCAGACAATTCCACTCTGATGGTAAAGAGTGAAGAGGGATTAAGAATTTATCCTCTTGATGGGGTGAAAGAAGAGAATGTAAAAACTGTCCTAAAGAGTTTGGCAATTGGTCCCATCAGTTCCTGGTAATTAGAGGTAGAAAAAATGGAAGCACTGTCAGATTTTATATTTTTTTGCTTAAAGGTCACTACAGAGAGTGACTGCAGCCACTTTCCTTGGAAGGAAAACTATGGTAAATCTGGACACCATACTAAAAAACAGAGGCAATACTTGGCTGATAAGAATCTGTATAGTGAAAGTTAACGGTTTTTCTAGGAGCAATATGACTTTGAGAGTTCTACTAAATAAGAAAAACTGAATCCTACAGAATTTCTACTTTCAAATTGTGGTGATGGAGAAAACTTTTGAGAGTCCTTAAGACAGCAAGGAGATCAGATCAGTCATTATTTAAAGAAATTATTTCAGGCTATTCACTAGAAGATTAAATAGTGAGGTTGAAACTTAAATGCTTTGGCTCTGTAATTAAGAAATAATACTCATTGGAAAAGATCCTGATGTTGGAAAAAATGATAGCAAGGTAGAAGAAGGGTATGTCAGAAGATGTCACACAGATAGTATGGAAACAATGGAGATGAACTTGAATAGACTTCAAGTGATAGTGGAGGATAGGAGGACTGCTTTATGGAGACAGGAAGAATATGACAGGGCTTAATGACTGAATAACAATTCTGCTTTTTAAGTAGTTTTTTCTTTCAGTGAAGTTTTCAATCTCTTTTCCTGTTTGACCAATTCTCTCTCTTTTTAAGATCTTAATTACTTAGTATTTTATTAAGTTGTTTAACAGCTTTTCACAATTTTTTCCTTTGCTTATTTTTCTACTTTAATTTCATTCTTTATCTCTCTTATTTGACTTTGAAAGTCTGTTTTTTGCTTTTCCCAGAATTTTTGTTTTTTCCAATCCTCCCCTCCCCTTTGGGAAGTTTTACTTTGTACCTGTTTGGACTTTATTTTCTTCTGAGTTTGTAACTTGATCTTCTCTGTCACCAAAGTAATTTTTACAGTCAGGTTTTTGTTGTTGTTTGTTTCCTCATTTTTCTACCCTGTTTCTTGATTTTGAAATTAATATTAAAGTTGGACTCTGTTCCTTTTGTGTGTGGGACGGGGCAAAGGACAGTGTTCCGAGCTTTAGGATTTTTTTGGATTGCTGTTTTTGAAGATCTGAGGTTTCAGTTTTTGGTGCTTCCAAGATGATGTGATCTGGGGAAAGGTGTGTTTATTGTTCTCCTGTGAGTCTGCTTCTTATTTAGGAAGGGCTCCTGATCCCTTGGGACTAGAATGGTACTGATCTTCAGGGTCTCTCCTTTCTTGGGATTGAAAACAATATTGCTATTTACCTAACCCATTGGGATCAGTGCCCCCGTCTCCTTGGGACTGGAAACAGTATTACTCTTCAGGATTTCAACTCCCATAGAACTGGAAATGATACTGCTTTCTTTGACCACAAGTGTTCCTCTCTGCCCTTGAACAGTGACCAGAAATAAATATAGCTAATGAAATTGCCAAACAGTGTCCAGTCCTGTGTTCGGTTCTTGCACAAAGAACTTCTATAATCTCTTTCTGACCAGTTGCCAGGTCCCTTTACCCTCTCTGGCTTGAGAACTTTCAAACCTGCTGCTCTTCTGTCTCCATTACCTAGTTTCAGTGATGATGTTTTTAATTTATATGGTTTCTGGGATAGCCTCTCTGCTCATGTCACAAATCTTTCCTTCTGACCTGTTAAGGTGGAACAAAGTCTTACCCTGACCTTTTGTTGGCTTTGCCAGTCCAGAATTTTATTTGAGTAATTATTTAAAAAAAATTTTAGAAGGGAATGTTGGGAGTGTTTGCATGCTACTTCTACCTTGCCATAGCCTCTAGATGTCTTGACACTATAATTTTTACAAATATGAATTGCTTTAATTTCTCAATATATTACATCTCTTAAAATAAAAAAGAAAGAAAGAATGGGGAAAACAATTTGGTCACCTTAACCAACATCTCAAAAAGTCTGGCATTTTTTGCAGTTTTCTATGCTCCTTCACCTAATCAAAGGATTAGATATCTTCATATTTCCTCTTTTTTTTTGCTACTTTCTATATTATAATTTTACCACATTACTTTTTGTTTTTTCCCTTTTCTCTAAATTATTAGATTTTGTGAATATTCTTTTGATGTTTTTGCTTACTTCATTTTTTAATGTACCTCTGAATTTACAATATTATTTCTTTCAGAAATAAAATGTGCCAGTTATATGATAGTTTGTTTAGACACTTCCCAATGAACATGGACTTTTGTGTCCAATGCTTTGCTACTGTAAAAAGTGCTGCTATAAAATTTTGATGTGTAAGGGGCTTTTATTTTGGTCACTGGCATCCTTGGGATATATATGTGATTTGGGGGTCAACTGTGTATTTATTTCATTCACCTTCAAGGTTCAGAGTCATTTTGTGTCCAAATAAGTATTAATTAAAAGGTTTGATACATCTTAGGATGTTTAATCTTTAATATATACCTGAGTAAAACAGAGGTCCCTTTTTATTTCTGTTATTAGATAGACGATGATTGTCTCTGTACTTTAAAATAATTCATGTCAGTAGGGAATCAAGCACTCCTTATCTTAGCACTTCTTTACCCTTATATTATAATATGAAAATCCTGTGAAGTTTCAATTAGTATTCTTTTATGTGAAACCAAGAATGAACTTTTTTAGCCTAAGACATAGTAGTATATAGTTCACTGATATATTTCCTTCAGAAGCACATAGCTAAGGCATACATGTGCATGTCATGCCCCTTTGGGTTTCAAATTCTTTCATGGAAGAAGTATTATTTTGATTTCCTTGGCAATATCATCCTGGAACCTAGCATTCTAGCTATTGAAGAAAAGTTTTCTGGATATTACCAACATTGTGGTTTAACCTAGGAGTTATCCCAAGTTAGATAGTTTCAAGATCAGAGTTTTGAGAGGAGATTTATAGATGCAGAATGCTTTTTGCACAAATATGAAGATTGACCATACAGTTTTTTAGCCACTGTTCTATTTGGATAACAAAAGCTAGTGGTTTTTTTTAGATATTATTTCTGACTGAGAAGAGATTTAACTAAGTTTATTCATCTTTAGGGGAAATTTTATTTAATAAAATAAATAAACTATATATGCCTTGAGTGCTTTTAGGGTACCCCATTTCCTTCCTTTGGCATAATCTAAACATGAGTCATACAGGACCTATATTTGGAGACTTGACTTCTGTACCTCTTTAGAAGTCATGAGTCAAAAGGTAAGACAGTGACTTTAGTCATTCCTCAGATTTAAAAGAAGGTTCATGTGAATCCCATTTACAAAGTTCTTCTTCTTGTTAGGAAAGAGCAGCACAGGAAAGGGAAAAGAGTGTAAAATTTGGAACTGGAGACCAAAGTGAGAAATTTAGATCTATACTTTCCTGGATAGGTATTGTGGGTGAGTCCCTTCACTTCCCTAAACTTCACTTTATTTCTCTGTAAGATAGTGAGAGTGTTGGGGTAGTCTCAATGACTTCTAAACTTTTGTAATTCTATCTATTGTCTTGTGATCTTATGACCTTTAAAAAATTTTTTTTCTAGAAACATTTCTTTGTCATTTTAATCTTGAATGTTAACTTGGTGAATACAACTTTAGATTTCTAACAAATTGCTTTGTAATTGTCATTTTCACTATTTCTGCAAAAATATTTTTCAATATTGCCTGATGCATTCTTAAAAT
The DNA here is from genome assembly GCA_023553655.1 of Myrmecobius fasciatus. Taxonomy (NCBI): domain Eukaryota; kingdom Metazoa; phylum Chordata; class Mammalia; order Dasyuromorphia; family Myrmecobiidae; genus Myrmecobius; species Myrmecobius fasciatus. Next base: position 44,232 of record JAJPUD010011184.1, on the reverse strand, counting down.
TTTAAAGTTATCAGGAAATTTTAAAATTTTAAACTTCGTTTCTTTGATCGGTCTTTATATCTGTCAGACTAAGTCCTGTTATTTCCAAAATTTTTCCATTTTGTGACTTCATAGGTTTGTTTTTCTCATTTCATGTTTTTTTCCCTGCTATTTTATGCAATTACTTTTTTATTGTTTCCATTATTGTGTTTATATCCCTCACAGATATTAATTTGTTTTTGAGTTGCAATATCATTTCCTGAATTTCTATTTGCCATACCTTGTTTTGCCCTATTTTTTCCCCGTTCTTTGCTGCTTTGTTATTTATCTTTTTTTTTTTTTTTTTTTTTTTAAAGCTTGAGTTAATTTATTTGGTACATTTTCTTCTACATTTTATTTTATTTTTTTTTAACTTAAAGACTTTTTGCAGTATAGAAAGAAGTTTGGGTTTTGCTCAGTGTGTTCAATAATTTTTAACATTTTTCCAGTTCCAGTTGTTTAGTGATGAAAAAAGCCATATACACCCAGAGAGAGGGATGTGAATGTGGACCGCAACATAACATTTTCATGTTCTCTATTGATGTTTGCTTGTATTATGTTTCTCTTCTCAGATTTTTTTTTGTTGTAGATCCTATTTTTCTTGCACAGAAAGATGGCTGTAAAAATATGTATACACATATTCAATTTGTCAAGTATTTTAACATAATTAGCATGTATTAAACTTCCTGCCATCTAGGGGAGGGGTGGGGCATAAGGGGGAAAAATTTGTAACAGAAAACTTTGCAAGGGTCAATGTTGAAAAATTACCCATACATATGTTTTGCAAATAAAAAGCTTTAATAAAATGAAAAAAATAAAAATTTCAGTGACAACCCCCCCCAAATAATAATAATAATAATTTTTAACATTTTTCTTATGTGACTTTTTCTTTTCATCATTGCTTCTTTTGGCCACTTCTTTTGCTAATATTTATAGGAACATTGAGAAGGTACTCTTTTGTTATTCATTTCTCCCAGAAATCTTACCATAAGCACTTTTTAAACAAAACATATTTTAGAACCCTCTTAAGTACATAGCACATTCCTTTTTTTCATAGGCATACATTTTTGTTTTTAAAGAATTACTCTTTTCATCTGAGTCTATTACATTTTGATATAAAATAACTGTACATATTTTCCTTCCTTTTCAAGAACTTGATGGCCTCTGTGATTGCCTGTAGGCAGTATAGAATCTTACATGGTTTTTAAATAATTAAAATAATTTTAGTGATGATAATAATTGAATATATGACAATGTAGGGTCATAAATGTTTGCCAAATTAGTGGATTTTTTTAGCAGCTAACTCAAAGGAAAAGAGCACATTAAAAAAATTCCTCAATAAAATACTACTTTCTTGCCTCATTAAGCCTTCATTTTCAATTTCCATTTGACTAATTCTCCACTCTGTACCCACGGGTAATAAAAGTCCAAATGAGGGTGGAGTTGAGTGATTTCTATCAATTTTTTTACCTCCCGTGTGGTAGTAAATCTACATATTAGGTCTGTGATTATTAAGCATAATTACTTTGGTTTCAGTAATTACTTTGCTGTGTATTAGAATAGTAAGTAGTTACCGTGGCAACCCTTTTGACACACATTTACTGTTTTCATCCATATGTCTCAGTTAAATCTCTATTTAGGCTTCCTCAATAACAAATTCAGTAATACTTAATAGCACATTATTTGGATAATCGCTATAATCCAGGAATTGCTATGATGATTTGTTTTTATTTATAAATAACATAGCTTTTGAGTTTAATATGTAGTCTGATAAGTTTGGATGCATCAATCAGGAAGTATTTTATATTTGCATATATGTATTTGGTTCTTTCTTTCTAAAATTGGTCTTTCTTCTTTTCATATTCTTTAAGGTCAAAGAAAAACAAATGACTGGAATATAATATACCCTAGAGTAGGCTATCACAGTTCCTTTTTTTTGGTACTTGGTACTAACATTGGGAATATTAGTTTTGAGAAAGTCAAGATAATGAAATAAAAAGATGAAACACACTTTTTCAATATATACTCCATACTAGTGTTTTGCTCTAAGATGGGATATTTCACTATTAAAAATAAAACATCTGCATAATAATATCATGAAAATAATTTATGTCCATTTTCAAATTCTGTATACAACTTAGCAGTTTGTGTTTTCACTCAAGTCGAGTGAAGTTGAGAAGTACAGAATAAATATTGTCCCTTTTTGGGTTGCAGGTACAATCATGTTACTTCCTATACTCAGTATATTCCATTGGCTCCCTATTTCCTATAGGATTAAATAAAAAATCTTCTGTTTGATGTTCAGAACCTTTTCATAAATCATTATTATTAAATGCCTTTGACTTACAGTACATTCCTTTAAACCTGAAACTTTTTTCATCCTTTTAAGTATTTTGTATATGCATATATAAACAAGTCATCCAGTATCTGTAAAATAGCAGAAAGATGCCAATTTCCATGGTATTTTGTTACCCCAAACGATTTCTACGCATAGATACGTATATGCATATATGTACACAGATATAGCTTTCCTTGCTCACACATACATACGTATATAATTATATGTAGTGAAACTTTTATGTGAATAATGGTATGGAATTTTGTTCTACTCAGTAGCTAACTAAGAAATTTGGTCGTTTTAAAGTCATACTTTATATTTATTTAGTTTTTTTAGTAACACTGACAAATCTAATAGCCTTTTCTCCATATTCTTCTTGATTTCTTTGCAGCTTTTTGACACTTTTTACTACTCCTTTCTTTCTGACAGAACATTATATTTGTTCTGGTTTTGTAACATTCTTCATTCTTAGTACTTGTGCATGTCTGAACACTCTTCATTGTCTTATAATTTATCCTCATCTCTGTCTTGATTCCTCTTCCTGGCTATAGCCAAAGCTCTAAATGGGCCTCTCTTCTCTTTCTGTTTTCTCCTTTGGTGAACTCATTAGATTCCAAGTAGCCAATGATCATTTTCTATACATAAGCTTCTCAAGTAAAGCCCTTAATTTCCCCCTATTTCATGTCATATATATCCTGCCTGCAAGACATATCTGCTCATAGTCGCCTCAAAGCCATTATGCCCAAAATGGATCTCATGATTTTTTCTTCTAAACCTCTCCCTCTTCTTAACATCTCTATTTTTGTCAAGTACAGTACTTTTACTTATCTGGATTCACCACCTCAGAACCATCCTCAATTCTTCTTTTTCCCTCATATATGATCTACCCAGTCAGTTACCAAATTTTGTTACCTCTGGTACATGTCATATCAGTTCTATTTTCTACCTTCGGATTGTCATGATTATAGTTGATTCTCCATCTGATATTCCTCAAGCACAGATCTGATCTGATTGCTTCTCTTGCTTCACTGGATCATGGTTGTCTCAAGGATGAAATAGTAACTCTTGATTGTCCTTTAAAAAAACAAAAACAAAAAAAACCAAAAACTCAATCTAGCTATGCCTTATGTCACTTTCCCTTACACACTTAACATTTTGTTCAGACTCATTTCTCTTTATACCCTATTCATGAAATCCCTTTCTTCTTCCTTTTTTCCTCATGTCTGATAATATTCTGTCTCTTTTCTCCCTTCTTGAATCTTTAGCTCATTTCATGACTTAGATCATATAGCATCTTCTACATGAATCCTTCTCTGATCCTCTCAGTGTTTTTCCAATAACTTAGTTTGTTTTTACTTATTTTTGAAAAATTTGTCCTCATTACCCTTCTATATTAACCTTCATAGTAGAAAGTTAGCTCTTTGAGAACAGAATATTTCATTTTTATTCCCCCCCCCAGCTTCTTTTCAGTGTCTGTTCCTAAGAAGGTGCTTAGTAAATGCTTTTTGAATTAAATTTGATTGAATTTAATACTGCTCATTGTAATCCTCCAAACAAATTTTAAAAAAATATTTAAATGAGGAGGATATATCCAGAAGCTAGTTTCTGGATCTAATGTAGTTTTTAAAATTGTTATTTCAACATGGATTTTCAGGAAGTTTCATTCTTTTTGTTATCATCTACTCTTCTTGCATAACTGTTGAAACCCACAGATAATACAAAGTACTACAAAATTAAGTATTATTATCTGTTTAGTTCAAATGCCAGGCATAAACTTATGAAACCATAATTTCTTCTTTTCATGTCATACTTTAAAATATTAAGGATGAATATGAAATCTAAACAATGATAGATGTAACAATTAAGTTACATCATTGTTTGAGATAGGTGTTGTAGATTTTCAGCAATTGTTTACAGAACAGTTTTTATAACACTGTCATTTTGATTGATGTGAGTTTAGTCTATCTAGGTGTCCCCAAAACTGCCACAATGCACCCTAGCCATCCTGATGTTGTGTCACTGAACACCATCCCAACCCTCCATCTTTGGTCTCCACCTAGCATCCCAGTTCTAGCCTGGCCTTTAGCTCCTGATCATATTTATATATCTCCATACATATTATGATACAGTCCATTTTCATGAAACATCCATATTTGCAAACCCTTTACTCCTCTACTTCTTTTTAATATTTTCCCTGCTATATATTTATGTTCAAACAATAATAATCAACATTTCTTTTCCTGGAAAGAATGTATCAATCATTTGACCTATGATACTCTTTACTTCCAGCTCATACTGGCCACAAAGCCCCTATCCCCACTGAAATGTGAATTCCTTAAAAATAGGAATTGTCTCTGAGGTTTTTTGGGGGTTGGAGGGAAAAGGAACATCTTTAGTGTTTAGCCCAGTGCCTGTCACTTAATAAATACCCAGGTGTTTATTCATTTTTTTTCAGTGTTGGCCTGTTGAATTTCTGTCTGGAGTCAGGAAGATTCTAAGTTCAAATCTGACCTTTACCACTTACTACCTGTGTGACCCTTATTTGTAAAATGAGCTAGAGAATGAAATTGAGCAATTTCAGTTGAGTGCTGAGGATAAATACCAAATTATAAGGTGTTATAGGGTAAGTAGATTGGGAATTTGAGAAATTCATCTTGGGGAAGGAATGGAATGGTAACTCAAAGTGGTAGCAAGGTTAAGGGAAGATTTTTAAAACAAAGATTTCAATCAGTAGAATAGAAAAATTATTATAAAGAAGCATATAGAAGAATGATTTTATGTTTATGCTTTTAAGTATTTTTATAATTTATATTAGCTCTTTTAATGTCTTTTTAGGATGTCTAAAAGAACCTTATTTCAAGTAGCATAGTAATTGTTTCCCATCATTTAAAAAACATAAGGAAAAAAGATACATATTGTTTTAAAATAATTATATTCAAATGTCATGGTTCTTTCAGTCATAAGAGGATTTTTGGATGTTAAGGCTATTTTTTCTGATTAGTTACTCATTACAGCTTCAGATATTGTAACTTTTTTTCTGGTTAAAGTTCTTCATATCTCTGAGAGCTGTTATTGAACTAGGAGAGAACAATTGGGTTGATTAAATATTTTTGAATTTTTTGTGGCTTTATTTATTTATTTTAGGAATCTGAACTATGTATTATCAATTGGAATTTGAGAGTTTTTTTTTTTTTTTTAACATTTTCTGGAAAGAAAATTGGCATTTTCCCCCTATATTTCTTTTCATTTAAATTCCAGGCCTTCTGTGTCATATGGCAAGCCAATTAGACTGATAAGGATTGTATTGCTGTTTCTTAGGAAGTTCAAGACAGGTTATTAGCATGCCTGGATTTTTGATAAATGGATATGTATTCAGAAACTGATCCCCAAATGAATTCTCCCTAAACTTCTGATGGAATAATAATTTAGAATATATCTTACTCATTTAGTTAATTTTTTCCCTTGGATAAAAATGTAATTGGTTATTAGGCCGCTTTTAGAAATGAAATTCTTTTTAACAAACCTTTTGTGAATCTGGCTTTAAAGCAAAGCATAGTTATTGGCACTTACATGCAAGATCCTGAAGAATTCACAGGAGTCCTACTGTTCTTATTTCATCTTAAAGGAAAGAATTTCTGCCCAATCAGATAGATGTGGGCTTGCTTTTATAAAATGTTGCAATGTATGCTCATAAAAGTAAAATGCCATATGTATCGGGATGGGTACATTTGATTTATTGCTGATAATATAGAGCCTGAGTCTTAATTTGAGACAGTCTAGTTAGTCGAAACTGATCATAATTGTCTAGATACATTCACTCTGGCTAGATAGATAGCTCTGTGTCTAGTCTAGCAGGGCCCAACTTCCAAATCAACTGATATAAGAGAGGATAACTATCATTCATCATTGCTTCTTGTTTCTTTACATATATATTTTCATCATTTTTCTTGTTCCTTTACATGTGATATACTTTTCTTCAGCAGAGAAATCATCAGTTTCCTGAAGCAGGGGAGGATAAGTTAATAGCTTCTTTGTGGTCTATTAGCTTTCTTTTTACTTGCCTTTTATTGTTTAAGAATTTGTTTTTAGGAAGCTATCATTTTTTTATTATTATTATTAAACTCATACTAGATTGTAAGTTCCTTGAGTGCAGGGATTCTTTGGGTGGGGGGGAGGAATCATGTATTATATCCTCAGTATTTAGCACAGTGCATAACACATAATAAACATTTAATGAATATTTATTGACTTTTTATATGTGATTTGCTGTTTTCTTATGGCTTTTAATTGTAATTCCTCATTTGAAAATTAATTTTTTTTTATCTTTTGACCACTTATCTTTTGAGAAATGGCTTTTGGTATTACATATTTTTGCTAGTTGTTTATATATCTTGTACACCAGCCCCGAATCAGAGATGATGACTTCAGATTCCTAAATTGTTAAATGGCGAATATGATTTAAATAGTAATATGACTTTTTTAATAAAGGCTTTACAAAGAGTGAGAGTACCCTAGAATGTATAATACTTATAATGAGTATTTCATAGAATTTCTGCTTAGGAGGGGATCTCGCCAACTAGCTTTGTCAAACTATATCCTAAATGAATTCTCAATATAACACCAGAAAAGTGATCATTTAACTTTTGACTAAAAGTGTTGAGTAAAAGGAAGCCAATTGCTTCCCAATTCCACTTGAAACCTTTTCTCCCACACTTTAATTTTATCTCTTTGTAGTCACACCTATTGCTCATGATTTTTCCCTTTGGGATCCACTATTATTCCAGATGTAGTCTGAGTTTGGCAGAGTAAAGTAGCCACAATAACATCCTTATACCTAGAAGCTTTGACTCTCTTAATGAAGACCTAAATAACATTAATACTTTTTGTTGGCATACCATATTGTTGAAACTGATGATTTCTCTGCTGAAGAAAAGTACATCACATGTAAAGGAACAAGAAATAATGATGAAAATATATATGTAAAGAAACAAGAAGCAATGATGAATGGTAGTTATCCTCTCATATCAATTGATTTGGAAGTTTGGCCCTGCCAGACTAGATACAGAGCTATCTATCTAGCCAGAGTGAATATATCTAGACAATTATGATCACTTTCGAGTAACTAGACTGTCTCAAATTAAGACTCAGGCTCTATATTATCAAAAATCTCCTGTCCACTAAATCCTCTGGATCTTTTTTTTTAATGATTTTTTTTAACCATATCTCTCAAAGCCTAAATTTGTGAATGTATTTTTTTTTGTCTCCATGTGGAATAATTTTTATTTGTCTTTATTGGATATCTTCTTAGTAGATTTAACCTAGTGTCCCAATTTTTCAAGATCTCTGAATTCTTACTGTCATCTAGTGAGTTAGTAATCTCTCTCAACTTTTGTGTCATCTTCAAATTTGATAAGCATGCCTTATATATTTTTTCAAGTTATTGATAAAAATATTAAATAGTTCATGGTTAAGCATAGATCTCTGGGTTGCTACATTAGAGACCTCCTGCCATTTTTCTTTTATTCTATCAAAATCTACTTTTTGAATTCAGGAATTGAATTTGTTGCAACTTTATCAGGTCATCACTTCTGTTATGTTTTACTCAAAAATATCATTTGTCATATATTACATATATTTATATATATATATATTCTTCCATATCTAGAATATACTTTATCCTTTACCTCCACTTAGAATTCATTGTTTCTTTCATTACCCAAGGTCAGTTGCCATCTTTTACATGTAACATTTTTAATACTTCTAACTAGTTGCAATTACCCTTCCCCATAAATTGTTTTGTTTTTGTATATGTTTTGTACAAATTTCATATGCATAGAGGATCCCAGAATCAATGAATTCAACTCAGTGGCAATTAAGTCCAATCCATACCAGAATGGAGTACTGGTAAAACACACTCCCAAAGTGGTTATCCGACCTGTCTGCATAAAGCCCGCTAAAGAAGGTAACCCACAATCTCTTCAGGATAATGTCACTTTTCAACAGTTTTCATTTTAAAGAAGCAGTTGCTGACATCCATTTGGTGTCAGCAACTGCTCTTTGAAATTGCTACCCATTTTACTTGATTTTTACCAACAGAACAAATGTAACCAGCCCCTCCTCTAAATGATAGATGTTAAAATACATGAAGAGAACTGCCATGTTCTCCATGAATTTTTTCTTTTTTAGAGTAGATAATCTTTAGGTGATCTTCAGATGATATGCACTCAAGCTGTTTTAGCATCCTGGTTGTCTTTCTCTGTACTTGAACTTTGACACTAGACTCAATATATTATTCCAGATTGGAAGCTCTGGCCCTCTTAGTACAATCTAAGATTATATTAGCCATTTTGGCAGCCATATGAAAACAACTATTGTCTAGCCATGCCTTCCTATCTTGTACTTGTTAAGCTGGTTTTTCTTGTATGCCAAAAACATGCTGTCTCCTCTGATAAAATGCAAGTTCCTTGAGGCAAGAAATGTTTCATTTTTGCTTCTTGTGCCTTCAATGCTTAGTGCAGTGCCTGGTGTACAACTGCTGATGAAGAAATAGTTGTTGATTGGTAGACTAATTAATGTTATTATATTAGTTTGATAAACTGTCAAAAAAAGGAAACAAAATTCCCTTGGTAAAATCTTATTAACAAAGTGTTTAATAAAATATTCTAAAATTCTTGGTCATATGACCAAAAACATGAAGGGCTAGATACTTTCACCATTCCTTACCTCTAAAACGAGAGAAAGCAATTTTCAGCTATCTTTATGTTCTAAGGCACCAAGAACATGAGTCAAAAAACCTGAAGAATTAAAGCCAGGGAAATCTCCAACCCCTAAGGACTCATTCAACATCCCCTCTTCCACTGGCTGCCAGTGTTGCACAAACCAAGCAATGAGCTTGTACAAGAACTCACCTCTGCCCTGAGAACATTTTTCATGGCTTTGACCACATTGTGGCACAGCTTTGTGCTACAACCACACTTGCTAGGGAATTGAGGAATAGTGGGAACGGAGTGAGATTTGCAATAAATGACATGTACCTGATATTACCCAGAACATGAGGAAAAGCAAACTGGCATCCAGCTGGGACGTCATTTGTCCTTCCAGAAATAACTTGGGGTAGCACTGAAAGAGGGAGGATGTTTAGACAGCTTTGAGGTCCAGCCTCAAAGGAAACCAATTAAAGGAAAAAAAATAAAATAGAATGTAACTAATAAGGAAATATAAGGGGGGGAAGATGGATATATAGTAACATTTTAGGTAGAAAAAAACTCAGTTTAGCATTAACAGGGTAGATATTAATAACAAAAGGGAATATGACCCTTTAGGTAAGTGAAGAGAATTCAGGCATTTAAGAATAAGTATTATAAGACAAACAAAAATGAATCAATATCTGATGAGACAGAGGACTCTGGATTTCCAGGACATTCTGGAACCACACAGTAGGATTTTTCTAAATAGTTTAAAAGAAAAATGAAAATTGTGCAAGTGTAATTTATGATATGATCAGCAGAAATAATTACAGCATGGAAGAACCTAAGTCCACAGTGTCAAAATTCACCAAAGAAATAAAATAGAGAATAATTTATTGAGAATATAAATACATGGAAGTAAAGGGCAGTCTGCAAGAAGAAATGCAAACAAGTAGTACTTTTAAAAAGAAAATGTAATATGCATAGAAGCAAAATATATTGATCTTAAAGATGGGATATACAGAGATGTCTTAAGAATTATAGATCTCTTCTATGAACTATACAGAAAAATAGAGGAAGAAGGAGTCCTACCAAATTCTTTTTATGACACAAATGTGCTCCTGATAACTAAACTAAGTAAGAGTCAAAACAGGAAGAAAATTATAAACCAATTTCCCTAATGAATATTGATGCAAAAATCTAAAATAAAATATTAACAAAGAGATTATAGCAACTTATTACCAGGTTAATACACTATAACCAAGTAAGATTTTTATCAGGAATGCAGGGCAGGCTTAATATTAGGAAAACAATTAGCATGATTAATTATATCAGTAACCAAACTAACAGATATCATATGATTACATCAATAGATGCAGAAAAAGAATTTGACAAAATACAATACTCATTCCTATTAAGAATAGTAGAGAGAATAGGAATAAATGAAGTTTTCCTTAAAATGATAAATAGCATCTATCTAAAACCTTCAGCAAGCATCATATGTAAGGGAGACAAACTAGAATCATTCCCAGTAAGGTCAGGGGTGAAACAAGGTTGTCCACTAGCACCATTACTATTCTATATTTCTTAGAAATGTTAGTTTTAGCAAGTAAAGAAAAAAAATTGAAAGAACTAGAGTAGATAATGAGGAAATTATCACTCTTTGCAGATGATAATGATGGTATACTTGGAGAATTATAGAGAATCAACTGAAAAACTACTAGTAGCAATAACTTTATCAAAGTTATGGGATACAAAATAAGTCCATGTAGTTTATCAATATTTCTATATACTACCAACAAAGTCCAGCATCGAGAGACACAGAAATTCCCTTTAAAATAATTGTAAATAATAAAAATATTTCATAGTCCACCTGCTAAAACAAAGCCAGAAACTATATGGACACAATTACAAAACACTTTCCATACAAATAAAGTTAGAGCTAAACAATTGGAAAAAAATATCAAGTGCTCATGGGTAGACTGAGTTGATAGAATAAAAATGACAATTCTACCTAAATTAATCCACTTATTCAGAGCTATACTAATCAGACTGCCAAGAAATAACTTAGCTAGAAAAAAGTAATAATAAAATTCATCTGGAAAAAGAAAAGGTCAAAAATGTGAAAGGATTTAATGGGGAAAAAAAAGGCAAAGGAAGGTGACTTAACTGTACCAGACCTAAAACTATATTATAAAGCAGTGGTCATCAAAACTATTTAGTACTGGCCAAGAAATAAAATATTGGATCAATGGAATAGGTTAGGTTTATAAGACACAATAGTCATTGACTATAGTAATCTAGCATTTGATAGATGCAAAGACTCTAGCTTCTGTAATAAGAACTTGCTATTTGACAAAAATTTCTTGGGAAATTAGAAAATAGTATGTCATGGACCAGCACCTACCATCCTATACTAAGATAAGGCCATCCTATACCAAGATTTAGACATAAAGGATGATACTATACGCAGATTAGGAAAAGAAGGGACAGTTTCTCAGATCTATGAAGAAGGAAGGTATTTGTGGGCAAATAAGAATTAAAGAACATTATGAAATGTAAAATGGATCATTTTGATTATATTTAAAAAGGTTTTGTATAAATAAAACCAATGCAGAAAAGATTAGAAGGGAAACAGAAAACTGGGAAAAAAATTTTATATCTAAGGGCTTAGATAAAGGCCTCATTTCTAAAATATATAGAGAATTGACTCAAATTTCTAAGAATATAAGCCATTCTCCAATTGATAAAAGGTCAAAGAACACAAACAGGCAATTTTCAGAAGAAATTAAAGCCATTTCTAGTCAAATGAAAAAATGCTTAAAATCACTATTGATTAGAGAAATTCGAATTATAACTGAAGTACCACTTCACACCTCTCAGATTGGTTCAGATGACAGGAGAAGATAATGATAAACATCAGAGGATGTGTGGGACACTAATACATTGTTTGTGGAGTTGTGAACTGTTCTAATCATTCTGGGAGAATAATTTGGAACTATGTGCAAAAAGCTATCAAACTGTGCATACGTTTTGATCCCGTAGTGTTTCCATTGGGCCTATATCCCGAAGAGGTCATAAAAAAGCTAAAGGGACCGACATGTGCAAAATGTTTGTAGCAGCCCTTTTTGTAGTGGCAAGAAACGGGAAACAGTGGATGCCCATCAATTGGGGAATGGCTGAATAAGTTATGGTATATGAATGTTATGGAATATTATTTTTGTATAAGAAATGATAAGCAAGATGATTTCAGAGAAGTCTGGAGGAACTTATATGAACTGATGCTAAATGAAGTGAGTAGAATCAAGAGAAACTGTAGACAGCAATAAAAAAATTATTTGATGATCAACTGGGATGCACTTGGCTCTTTTCAGTAATAAGGTGATTCTGACCAATTCTAATAGATTTGTGATGAAAAGAGCCATCCGCATCTAGAGAGAGAACTATGAGGACTTAATGTGGACTATTACATAATATTTTTGCCCTTTTTCTTCTTGTTGGTTTGTTTTTTTCTTTCTCACTTTTCCTCCTTTTGATCTGGTTTTTTTTTTTTTTGTGCATCCTGATAAATATGGAAATATGTTTAGAAGAATTGTACGTGTTTGACCTATGTTGGATTATTTACTGTTTTGGGGAAGGAGGAGAGGGGAAAGGAGGAAGAAATATTTGTAATACAAAGTTTTGCAAGGATAAATGTTGAAAACTATTTTTGCATGTATTTTGAAAATTAAAAACTCCTAAAAGATCTTCTAAAAGAAAAAGACAAATCAAAACAAAAAATGAACAGCCTAAGTTAAGAAATCATACAAGAAAACTGCCCAGATCTTCTGAACTCAGAAATGAAGTTCTAATAGAAGTATTTCATATATTATCTTCTGGGAAAGAGAGGGAAGAAGGAATCTTCTGTTGCAGACTCCAAGAAACATAATGTTTAAATTTGACTCCAGTGAAAAACAAAACCAAATTGTTCAGGTCATCATGAAAAAGACTTTCTCTGTAACAGTTGAAATCTGAGAGGGAATGGAACAACATGTTCAGAAGAACAAAGGATCCCAAAATGCAACCCAAGGTGTTATAGTGCTGTAACTCAGTTTAACTATTAATGAAGAAAAATGAATATTAAATGAAGAAGATGAACTTGAAACATTCACACAGTGAAAACCAGAAGAAAAAGAAAACACCAGTAAGTAAGAGACTTCTTTCTAAAAGCCCACAAGGAGAAAGAGTATACAGAAATCAAATAAAAAATGGATTAGAATTTAGCCTAAAATATCATAGACTATACCTCACAACATTCTACCTACAAGGGAAAGGGGAACAATTATTTTTTAAATACCTATTATATGTCAGCCACTGTGCTGATTACAAATATTATCTCATTTGAATAGAGATGAATCTAGTTCTTTTTATAGAACTAAATTGTGGAATAGGAGGGCACATAAAAGAGGAGAGGGAAGGAAGATGTTAGTGAAGAATTTGTGATACTAATCAAGTCAGAGGTTAATAGTAAAGGAGAAGCAATTCCTTTATTGTCTGAGAGCCTACAGGATAATAAAATAAAAAAAGGGATTGAAATGGTAGAGGGAAAAATTTTATTTCATTGTTTGAATGTGTCCCACTGAAAATTTGTCCCTTAGAGGAAGAAGTAGATCATAAAATAGTGATAGGGATCTTACAGTGGCTCTTTATCTGCAGGGTGTTGATACTTAAGATTAGTTATCCTTTCTCAGGAGGAGGGAATTTGGAGTGTGTGGGAGTAACTAATATCCAGAAGAGTGGAAATCCTGGATCAGAGAGATTTCATCATACAAGGGGAAAAAAAAGATCTTGGGGAAGGCACAGAGTAATAATGAATTACATATTTAGGTATGTGGGAGAATTCTTACCATATGGAACTATTTCTCTCTCTTGCATCACCAGCAAAAGTTGGTATTTCTAAGACTGAGGCACACCAAGCAGTGTTTCTACTGGGCCTATATCCCAAAGAGATTTTAAAGGAGGGAAAGGGACCCACATGTGCAAAAATGTTTGTGGCAGCCCTTTTTGAAGTGGCAAGAAACTGGAAATTGAAAGGATGCCCATCAATTGGAGAATGGCTGAATAAATTATGGTATATGAATGTTATGGAATATTATTGTTCTGTAAGAAACGACCAACAGGAGGATTTCAGAGAGGCCTGGAGAGACTTGCATGAACTGATCCTGAGTGAAATCAGCAGAACCAGGAGAACATTATACACAGCAACAAGACTATATGATGATCAATTTTGATGGACATGGTTCTCTTCAACAATGATGTTATTCAAACCAGTTGTTCAGCGATGAAGAGTCATATACATCTAGAGAGAGGCCTGTGGGAACTGAGGGTGAACCACAACACAGTATTTTAACGCTTTCTGTGAATATCTCCAAGCATTTTGTTTTCCTTCTTAGGTTGTTTTTTCTTCTTCTCTTTCTAGATCTGATGTTTCTTGTGCAGTAAGATAACTGTATAGATATGTATACATGTATTGTATTTGTCATATAATTTATCCTATTTAGCATGTATTAGATTACCTGTCATCTAGGGGTGGGGGGTGGGGGAAAGGAGGGGAAAAGCTTGGGGAAAAAAAAGTTTTTGCAAAGGTCAATGTAGAAAAATCACTCATATGTTTTGTAAATAAAAAGCTTTATATATAAAAAAATAAAGTTAATGATAGTTTCTCAAAAAAAAAAAGACTGAGGCATAATAGAAAAAAGGCATAAGGAAGCAAGATTTAAAAGGCTAAATAATATAGAAATTGTTTAGAAGAGAAAACAGAACTTGAGAAGCTTTAATTCCATGAGGAATATAGTAAAAGCAACTAAGTAAGTATAAAGGTTACTAATCAAAGAATACAAGGCTAGAATAGCTAGGAAGGGAATGTAAATAATAAAGGGAGTGAAGGAAAGAAGTCTTTTTTACGAGCAGAAAATGAAAATTTAATTCTAACAAAGTTCATTGAAAGGATAGAATGGGGGATTTTATTTGACTCCTTAGTAATTAGATGAATAAAAGGAAGTGAAAAATAGATAATTCTATAAAAGGAAAAAATAGAAAAGAAACAAATAAGCAATGCTACAAAACTAGGAACAGAGAATGAAAAATGAAGTGGGGGAGGTATTTCAAATATAAGAATAAGAGCTATTCTCTCAGATAAATGGATAAATGACATAATAGGCAGTTCTTAAAGTAAAAATTTCAAGGGATTATTTCAAGTTATATTTTAAAAGGGTACAAAATTAGTAATAATTAGAGAGATGCACAATTAAAAAAAAAACTAAGTTTCTACTTCACACTTATGAGATTGCCAATGAGAAGAAAAAAGAAAAATTACAATTGTTGGAAGAATTATAAAATACCTCCACATTGGTACCCAGTTGGTGGAATTTTCAATTGTTTCAATTATTCTGAAATATATTTTGGAACTATGCCTGAAAGTGACTAAACTGTATAGACCTTTTGACCCAACCATAATAATAATAGGTCTATATCATCAGAGTTAAAGAGGAAAAAGACATGTAAACTAAAGTAGAATATTTATGGTAGCTCTTTTTCTTATAATAAAGTACTAGAATCAGTGCAATGTTCATCAATTAGGGATTGTTGATGATTAGTTCATGAACAATTAAGGAATTGTTAAATTATGGTATATGAGTATATTGGAATATTATTTCACTATAAGAAATGACAATGACAAAAGGAAGTTTTTAAAGAAATGTGGAAAATTTTTATGAACTAATTGCATAATCTGGGGAAAACAATCTATAGAAAAATTTAAAAACAACATTGTAAAGAAAAAAATAACTTTGAAAGACTCGAGAACTCTAATTAATACAATAACCAGCTATGATTCTAGAGAATGATTATGATGCATGCAAACATCTTTCTCACAGTGATTATGGCCTAATGGTACAGAATAAAGTATACATTTTTGAACATGGCAGATGTAAATTTGTTTTGTCTGATTATGTTAACTTATTACAAGGATTGTGGGGTTTTTTTGTAATTTTTTAATTTTCAAAACATATGCATGGATAATGTTTCAACATTGACCCTTGCAAAACCTTATTGCCAAATTTTCCTCTCCTTCCTGCCCTTTCCCTTAGAAAGCAAGTAATCCAAAATGCATGTTAAAATATGTTAAATCCAATACATGTATACATATTTATACGATAATCTTGCTGCACAAGAAAAATCAAATCAAAAAGGAAAAAAAGTGAGAAAGAAAACAAAACATAAGCAAACAACAAGAAAAAGAGTGAGAATGCTATGCTGTGGTCCACACTCAGTCCCTACAATTCTCTCTCTGGGTGCAGATGACTCTCTCCATCACAAGATCATTGGAATTGGCTTTAACCATCTCATTGTTGGAAAGAACTGTGTCCATCAAAATTGATTATCATATAGTCTTGTTGTTGCTGTATATAATGATCTCTTGGTTCTGCTCATTTCACTCAGCATCAGTTCATGCAAGTCTCTTCAGGCCTCTCTAAAATTATTCTGCTAGTCGTTTATTATAGAACAATAATATTCCATAACATTCATATACCATAACTTAATCAGCCATTCTCCAATTGATGGGTAAGGGATTGTGTTTTTCTTTTTCTTTTTTCATAAAGAAGAGGGATTTGAAGAAACAAACTTAGTAAGAGTGTTCCCTTCCCAGTCACATCCTTGATGAGCATTTATAGGTCTAAGAGGGAAGGAGGTTTTCCATGGCTGATTCATGATACTGAGACTCCCAGTCCTCACCTTCCAGTCCTGCATCACTTTGCCAAGCTCATCAGGATATCAGTGACCTAGTCACAGGCTTAGTCAATAATTTATGGATTTAGTCGAATGTAGGAAGCCCTGCTTTTGAGCTTTATGGTCCCCCAACCAGTTCCTTGTATTTGATTTCTAAATCACAGTACCATGCAGTTCCTTGGCTGAAAGATTTTTGCTCAGAACAAAGTTTCAGGATCTAGTGGAAAAGGGTACCAAGGCAGTCACTACCACTGGAGCATGTGGTTCACTGGTCTAAATCTTGCTCTCTTTAGGAAAGATGGGAGGTCCCAGCAAGATTACCTGTCCTTCTCTTCCTGTGAAGGTACATGACATTTATTCACAGTTCAGATCAGTGGCTCATGGTTTGAAGGGAGGTGCTTATGGTTCTGATTTGTCCTTTTGTCCATCTGACTGGTTCATTTAGATTTTGCCAAAAAGAGATGAGTCTAAGAGTCATTGCACTCGATTTTATTAGTACCATATTATTAATACCAGCACTGGTAGTAGGTGGGTTGGTGGCAGTAGTTCCAGAGGTAGGTAATATATCAATAATGAAAAGTAAAAGGAAGAAGGGCAGAACTCTGGGGAGTGCCCATACAGGAGTTTAGGTGATCGTTAAATTGGGAGTGGGAGATAATCAAGCTGTCCAGGTATGTCAGTAATAGCTGTATTGGCTGGGAATTTCAGTGAAGTTTATATAGGGGTTCATTTCTAGGAAATGCACCACTTTGACCATTTGGTTTGGAATAATGCATTCTTCATTACTTCAAAGTAAGGAGGGGGACATTTCTTCAAGGCTTCAAAGCAAGGGTAGGATGTTGCCCCCTGAACATCTGACTGACTATATGTATATGTGTGTATGTATACACACACACACATATATATATTATCTTCATATGCAGAGTAGTGAAAAACTGCTCAAAATTCCAGTTTTAGGACCACCTTGAATATTCATCACAATACACAGTTAGGGGAGGAAAAGTCACCTAATAGGTGACCAAAGAAAATTAAAACTGTGTCACAAATAAAAGTTACAAATTAGACTCCAAATAGTGAAAATGGATTCTTGTAATTTGTTCTTAAAGAGGATCAAAATGACATCACTACTCTAGAGTCAAGATACAATATATCTGACTGTGGCTGCTCAGAGCTTGGAAAACTACCACAGCTCAGGTACAAATAACCCATATGAATATTTGGAAGAAAGATGCCGCTAAACTTTTGAACTACTGTACTTCTGCTTCATTGCCACAGCATAACACTGCCTTTTGATGCAGTCTTGCCATGCTGTATAGTCCTCTAGCAATGTTTTCTATATCTTACAATTGATTACAAAGTTCTTAAAGTGTTCTTATATTACTTCTGACGTTCATATGAAAACTTGCCTTGTGCGAGTTCTCCATAAAATAGGCTTTTAAGGAAAGGTGTGTTTGGCATTCCAACAACATGGCATGGCCATTCCATCAAAGTAGAACTATTCAGCAGTAGAGTTTGAATGTTTGATAATTTAGCTTAAATAAGAACTTCAGTGTCCAGAACCTCATCTTGCCAGGTGATCTTCAATATCTTTTTAAGGCAATTGAACTGGAAGCAATTCAGTTTCCTGTTCAGGTTTCACAGGTGTACAATAATGAAGTCGGCACAATGTCTCTGTACATCTTCAGTTTGAAGTCTAATACCACCTCTCTCCACAACACTGAGTATCCCAAACACTTCTCTATCTACGACGATGCACCAACTTCCTCATCTATGTGTACATCCTTGGAAAATATACTGCCAAGGTAAGTGAACTTATCCACAGTGTTCACAATTTCTCTATATGCTGTCACCAGTGGTTCCACATATGGATGATATGTTGCTGATTAGTGGAGAACCTGTTTTCTTGGTATTAATTATTAGGCCAAAAATAGCAAAAAATGCAGAGAATCAATTCATACTTTATTGCCTCTCATCTTCTGAGGCAACATTGAGTACACAATCATCTGCAAACAAAAAATCATGCACCAACTCTCCCAGATTCCACTTTAGCCTTGACTTATGCCACTATTCATTATCCAGAACCCATGCAAGCATTCTATAATGACATTAATTTACAATACTGATGAACTTTTCTGGGTATCCAAATTTATTAACATTTTCCACAAGTCCTCATGACTGACAGTATCAAAAGCTTTGGTTAGATCAACAAATATTGTGTTCCAACCTGTGTTCTACTCTTACCATTTCTCCTAGAGTTGTTGGGCAGCAAACCTATGTCAACCATTTCTTGGCTTTTTCTGAAATCATACTTTTTCAGGTAGATGACTTTCTGAGTGAAGGATCAATTTATTAAGGAGGATGCTTACAAGAATCTTGCCATTAATGACTGTAATTGTCATAGGACAGTCTGTTTCCTTTATCTTTATAGAGATGGACATTGGAGGCATCCTTGAACTCCTGGGTGATAACCTGTTCTTGCCATTTAACCTAGAAAATTATATTCAGGGGCAACTACTTGGTGCACTGGATAGAGCACCAGCTCTGAAGTTAGGAGGACCTGAGTTCAAATCTGGCCTCAGACATTTAACACTTCCCAGCTGTGGGACCCTGGGGAAGTCACTTAACTCCAGTTGCCTCAGCAAAAAATACATACATACATACATATATATATATATATATATATATATATATTCTATTGGAAATTCAGTTAGAGAGGAATTGAGTTCATCCTTAGGTAAACAGTAAGTGGCTTCAATAGTGATTGATGATCTGTTGAGAACAATATGGAAGTGTTCAGCCCATCTCTCCAGGATCACATTCTTATCATTAATCAGCGTGGTAGTGTCAGCACTGAGTTTTTGGCATACCTTCATGGCTGTTGGAACAAATTGTTCTTATCCACCCATTCTGTTGGGGGAAGTTTGCACATGCTTGGTGTAGACACTCCCCTAACTTGGTTACCCTCAACTTGGTTTAGCCTGTCTGCTGAAATGGTTTTCTGGGGTGTGGCTGGCTGCTGCACATAATAAAGCTTCTTCTAGTCACACAGATGATCAGTAAATCAGGTGGACACTAAAAGTGGAAAACAGACATAAAAAGGCTTAGCAGCCCCCTGCTTCCCTGAACACACTCTGTACCCAAATAGTGAAATATAAATTATAGGAGACATCAGAAAGTCACTCAATATAATAAATGTCAAAGGATCTTATAGACAAATGTGTTATCATTGTACCCATCTGGAGTTATTTTTGTCTATGAGAAATTGATAGATTAGTTGTATATAAAAGCAAAAATAATTGGGGTGCACCACAAATAATATATTTTGCAAAATTGAACCAATTCTTTTCTTTTCAAATTGAGTTTTTATTTTCATTTCCAAATTCTCTTCCTCTCCTTTGCACTCCCCAACATGAGAAATCCATTATAAATATGTATGATCAGGCAAAATAAAATTTCAAATTAGCAATATCCTACCCCCTCCAAAAAAAAAGGAAAAAAGAAAATGAAATACATTTCATTTTGCTTGCTGAGTGCATCAATTTTTAATCTGTGAGTGGATAGCCTGTTTTATCACAATTCTTTTAGAATTGTCATTGGACACTGTGTTGATCAAACTTACTATTTCAAAGTTGTATTTGCAATATTGTTGTCATTTTATAGATTATTTTGGTTTTGCTCCTTTTACACTGTATCAAGTCATATATGTCTTCTCAGGTTTTTCTGAGACGATCTCCTTCACCTTTTATTATCACATAATAGTATTCCATAATATTTATATACCATGGCTTTTCAGACATTTTCCATTTGATATGCATCTCCCTCAGTTTTCTATTATTTACTATAATAAAGAGTTCTCTCTTTGATTTCTGTGGATGATGATGATGATGATGATGATGATGATGATGATAGCAAACATTTATATAGCAATTAACTATGTGCCAGACAATGTGCTGAGAACTTTACAGTTGATCCTTATATCAACTCTGGGAGTAGGTGATAGATCTGGTATAAACTTAATAGCAGTATTATTGAATTAATATAAATGCACAATTTAATATCTTTAGGGGCATAATTCCAAATTACCTCCCAGAATAATTGGACTAGTTCTTGGTCCAGTTCCTAGCTGCACAAACAGTATAAAAACATACCTGTTTTCTGTGAACTCTTTTGCATTTGTCATTTTCCTTTTTTTGTTAATTTAAGCAATTTGAGGAATGTGAAGGAAACATGAGTTATTTGAATGCTCATTTTTCTAATTATTAGTTTTTCCAATGATAAAAAATATGGTATAAACAAATGGGAAACATTTAAGTCATTCTTCCACAGCAAATCAGACATATGTATAGTATTCAATATAAAGGTATTTAAAATAAGAGAAAAAATTCCCAAAAAAATATCGTGTATAAGAAAAGACTTAACAATAAAATAAACTCTCTTATGATGGTAACTTAATAAGAGATTTGGGTTTGTTAGAATTATTATATCCATTGAGCTTCAAAAGTAGAACAAAGAGAGGACACAGGCAAACATACCTAAGGATTTAAATATATATTAAAAGAATTAGGAGAAGCTCAAGAGGAAAACAAAATTGACATTTTGAAGATTAAAAGTTCATCATTTTCTCATAACTGATAAAAAAATTCTGGGAAAACTAGAAAGCAATCCAACAGAATTTAAATTTAGTCCAATATCATATCATATTCCACAATGCATTCAAAATTAATGCACAGCTTTAATATTAAAATTATATTATAAAGACATTACAACAATTGATCATATATCTCTTTCAGGAGGCAAATTCTTTTTTTTTTAATTAATAGTATTTTATTTTTCCAAATATGTGCAAAAAAAAAAATTCAACATTCATCTTTGCAAAACCTTATGTTCCAATTGTTTTCCCTCTTTATTTCTTCTTCCCTCTCTAAGATAACAAGCAATCTGATTTGGGTTAAATATATGCAATTCTTGTAAACATATTTCCATATTTGTCATGATGTTCAAGAAAAATCAGATCCAAAGGAAAAGAAAACCCAAGAGAATAAAAAACAACAGCAACAAAAGGTGAAAATACTATGCTTTGATCCATATTCAGTCTCCATAGTTCTCTCTCTAGATATAGATGGCTCTTTCCATCAAAAATCTATTGGAATTTCCTTAAATCATTGAAAAATTGTTGTTGAAAAGATTTTGTTGTTACTGTATACAATGATTTCCTGGTTCTGCTCACTTCACTCAGCTTCAGTTCATGTACATCTTTCCAGGCTTTTCTGAAGTCAGTCTGTTCATCATTTCTTTTAAAGCACTAATATTCCATTATATTAATGTAACTAACTGTTAAGCTATTCCCCACTTAGTGGGCATTTGCTCAGTTTCCCGTTCCTTATCACTACAAAAAGAGCTGCTACAAATATTTTTGCACATGTAGGTCATTTTCCCTTTTGTGATCTCTTTGGGACACAGACCCATTAGAGATACTGCTGTATCAAAGGGTATGAGAATTTTATAGCCCTTTGGACATAATTCCAAATTGTTCTCCAGAGTGGTTGGATCCATTAACAATGCATTAATGAAGGGCATATATGCTTAACTAAAGAATTGACAGAAGCAGTTATGAAAGATAAAATAGATAACTTTGATTACATGAAAAGGAAGAACTACTGCACAAATAAAAATTTATTCCCCAAGGATAAGAACAGAAGTTGTTAATGGGGAAAAGGATCTTTAAGTGTTGGATTTCTCTGATAATGGTATTCAAGATACATAAGCAACATATATGTAATATTATGTATATTATATGAACACACATTCAACTTATAGTACTGATATATATAATAAAGGTCTTTTCTTTCAATGTGAAGGCTAAGCAGTGATACAAATGTATGTGTACATACACATGTACATGCACACACACACACACACACACACACACACACACACACCAAAAGGCATTCCTCAATAGATGAGTATTCAGACTATTAATAAAGAGTTTTCAAAAGAACATTTGCAAGTTATTAACAACCGTATGAAAAAATGCTCTAAATAAAAATAAGAGAAATTCAAATAAAAACAATTTTGAGGTTTTACTTAACATACTTCTATTGGAAAGGGGAGAAAGAATTGGAATCATCAGTACTGAGGGACTGTGGAAAGATCAGCTAGTTAGTGTGTTGTTGGTAGAACCATGAATTAGTACAACTGCTTTGAAAAACAATGGAATATGCAAATATAGTGATTAAAATGTCCATATCATTTGATCTATAGATTTCATTATTTGACTTTTACCCCCTGGAAAATATCAATAAAAAGAAATTCCTGTATATATCAAAATATAGCTGATAAAGCTATAAAAAGCTGCACTAAAACTTTTGGAATATCTAACATTTATGGTAGCATGTTTGTGATAGAAAAAATATTAGAAACAAAGTAAGTGCCTATTAAGTAGGGAATGGTGGGAGCGGAGCCAAGATGGCAGAGTGAAGACACGACTCTGTGACCTCCTCTGACCTTCTCTCAAACCAACAGCAGATTAAGCCTCTAAACTGGTTATGGAGTAAAAGTACCCCCAAATATTTGGAATACAAAACATTCCCAGAAGAAGTTACCTTGGAGGAACTTTGGAGCAGGTCTATTTCAGTCAGGCAGGGGGTTGGTCAGGTTGCCGAGCTCAGACGGCAGCTTTGGGAGACAGGGCAGCAAGCCAGGTTGGGACTCAGTGGCAAATTCCAAGCACCTGGGAAGTTTTTGTGAGCCTCTTAGGCCATTCTGCCCTGGTTGCAAGCAGGTACTTTGGCAAGGCGATTGTAAACCACTGAGAATGCTTGACCTGGCCCCATAACCCAATACTGGAAGTCAATCAGCAGGAACTGTCCCAGGGCAAATTAAAACAGCTGTTGCTCCTTTGGTCTGAACAGATCTCAAACTTTAAAAAAAAAAAAAAAGAATAAAAAAACAAAAGAGAACTCTCACCATAGACAGCTTTTATGGAGAGAGAGAACAGACTTCAGATCCTGAAGTTCATAAAGGTAAAGAAATTCCAGAGGAAGCCACAAAGGGAGACCATGAGCTGGTCCCCATTTCACAATGCTTTCCTGGAAGATTGCTTAAAGAATCTCAAAAGAGAGTTAGAAGAAAATGGGGAAATAAAATGAGATAATTGCAAGAAGGATATAATGCCCCCCAAAAGAGATATGAAAAAGACATCAATTCATTGAAAAACAAAATTGGTCATCAATTCATTGAAAAACAAAATTGGTATGCAATGACTAAATTGGACAATTACAAAAGGAGCTAAAAAAGGTAGCTGAAAAAAATAATGTACTAAAAATTAGAATTGAACAAATTGAAGTGAATGAATCAATAAGACTTCAAGAATCAGTAGTCAAACAGAAACAAAAAAAAATGAAAAAATAGAAGAAAACATGAAATATTTCCTAGGAAAACAACTGACTTGGAAAATAGATCTAAGTTAGACAATTTAAGGATTATTGGACTTCCTGAAAGCCATGATGATAAAAAGAACCAGACACTATCTTAGAGGAGATCATGAAAGAAAACTGCCTTGATGTTTTAGAATCAGAAGGTAAAATAGCCATTGAAACAATTCACCAATCATCTCTTGGAAGAGATCCCAAAATTAAATCCCCAAGGAATATTGTGACTAAACATCAGGACTGTCACACCAAGGAAAAGATATTGCAAGCAGTTACCCAGGATCTGTCGGTTTCCATATTAAAGGATCGAAGGGCCTGGAACCAGATGGCAAAGGAACTTGGATTACAGCCAAGAATAAGCTATCCAGCTAGAATGAGCATTATCTTTCAGGGAAGAAGATGGACATTTAATGATATAGGTGAATTTCACCTATTTCTAATGAAAAGACCAAATCTGAACAAAAAATTTGACCTCCAAACACAGAACTCAAGAGAAACATAAAAAGGTAAAAAGAAAAGAACTCTTGAAAACTATATTTCTATTATGGTGTATTTAGAGAATAGAAGTATAATTTGATTTTACGTTGCTAATATGAAAAAGAAACTTGAGATAGAAGGGGTATCCTACTGGAAAAAGAGGGAAAAGGAGGTAAAATAAGGTTAAAAAAAGAGGTAAAAATAAGGTAAAATTTCATGAAAAGTCAAAGAAAACCTAATATAATTAAGGGAAAGAAAGGAAGGGGATGAGCATTGTATGAATCTTACTCTCATCAAATTGGACTCTAAAAGAATATCAGACACATTTGGTTTCACAGAGAAACTTGTCCCACGTTATAGGGAAGTGGGAGGAAAAGAAAGGAATATACTAATAGAAGGGAAAATAGAAGAATTAGGGAAAAGGTGTAAAAAAGGGAGAGGGACTCTAAAGAGGGGAGGACTGTTTGAGGAAGTTGGTCATCAAAAGGAAAATACTGGGGAGGGCTGAAGGGAGAAAGGGGAAAGGAAAGGAAAAAAAAATAACTTTGGGTAAATAAGATGGCAGGAAATACAGAATTAGTTATTTTAACTGTGAATGTGAAAAGGGGAGGAACTCTCCCCAAAACGGAAGCAGATAGCAGACTGGATTAAAAGCCTACAATATGTTCTTTACAAGAAACACATCTAAAGCATAAAGATATATACAGAGTGAAGATAAAGGGCTGGAGCAGAATTTATTATGCTTCAGGTGAACAAAAAAAAAAAAAAAAAAGCAGGGGTAGCAATCCTGATCTTAGATCAAGTAAAAGCAAAGATAGATCTACTTAAGAGAGATAAGGAAGGAAACTATATTTTACTAAAGGGTAGCATAGATAATGAAGCAGTATTAATGCTAAACATATCTGTAACAAGTGGTATAGCATCCAAATTCCTAGAGGAGAAGTTAAGAAAGATACAAGAAGAAATAGACAGCAAAACTATATACTAGTGGGGGATGTCAATCTTGCTCTCTCAGAATTAGATAAATCAAACCTCAAAATAAATAAGAAAGAAGTTAGGGAGTAAACAAAATGTTAGAAAATTTAGGTATGATAGATCTTTGAAGAAAATTAAATGAAGACAGAAAGGAGTTTACTTTTTTCTCTGTGGTTCATGGAACTTGTACAAAAATTGATCATGTGTTAGGGCATAAAAATCTCAAAATCAAATGCAGAAATACATAAATAGTAAATGGATTTTTTTTCAGATCATGATGCAATAAAAATCACATGCAATATAAGGCCAGGAGAAAATAGACCAAAAGTTAATTGGAAATTAAATAATCTTAATTCTGAAGAATGAATGGGTGAAAGAGCAAATT
This sequence comes from Myrmecobius fasciatus, assembly GCA_023553655.1. Lineage (NCBI taxonomy): Eukaryota > Metazoa > Chordata > Mammalia > Dasyuromorphia > Myrmecobiidae > Myrmecobius > Myrmecobius fasciatus. The sequence goes on along the minus strand of JAJPUD010011184.1, from coordinate 18,156 downwards.
ATAGACACAGTCTATAATTTCATTCAGGAGAATGACAATAATGAGACAACATACCAAAACTTGTGGGATACAGCCAAAGCAGTTAAGGGGTAATGTTATATCTCTAGATGCTTACTTGCATAAAATAGAGAAAGGGAAGATCAATGAATTGGGCTTACAACTAAAAAAGCTAGAAAGAGAACAAATTAAAAACCGTTAATTAAATACCAAATTGGAAATTCTGAAAATAAAAGGGGAGATTAATAAAATTGAAAATAAGAACACTATTGAATAAATAAAACTAAGAATTGGTTTTATGAAAAAAAAAAAACAAAATAGATAAGCCTTTAGTTAATTTGATTAGAAAAAGGAAAGATGAAAATCAAATTGTTAGTCTCAAAAATGATAAGGGATAACTTTCCACCAATGAAGAGGAAATTGGAGCAATAATTAGGAGTTACTTTGCCCAACTTTATGCCAATAAATTTGATAATCTAAATGAAATGGAGGAATATCTACAAAAATATGGACAGCCCAGGTTAACAGAAGAGGAAATAAATTATTTAAGTAGCCCCATTTTAGAAAAAGAAATAGAACAAACTATTAATCAAATCCCTAAGAAAAAATCTCCAGGGCCAGATGGATTTACATGTGAATTCTGCCAAACATTCAAAGAACAATTAATTCCAATACTATATAAACTATTTGAAAAAATAGGGAAAGAAGGTGTATTACTAAATTCCTTCTATGATACAGATATGGTGCTGATAGCTAAACCAGGTAGAGTGAAAACAGAGAAGGCAAACTATAGACCAAGTTCCCTAATGAATATTGGCGCAAAAATCTTAAATAAGATATTAGCACTGAGATTACAGAAGATCATCCCCAGGATAATACACTATGACCAAGTAGGATTTATACCAGGAATGCAGGGCTGGTTCAATATTAGGAAAACTATCAGCATAATCAATTTTATTAATAACCAAACTAACAGAAATCATATGATTATCTTAATAGATGCAGAAAAAGCATTTGATAAAATCCAGCATCCATTCCTATTAAAAACACTAGAGAGTATAGGAATAAATGGGCTTTTCCTTAAAATGATCAGTAGCATCTACTTAAAACCATCAGCAAGCATCATATGAAATGGGGACAAACTAGAACCATTCCCAATAAGATCAGGAGTGAAACAAGGCTGCCCACTATCACCATTACTATTCAATATTGTATTAGAAATGTTAGCTTTGGCAGTAAGAGAAGAAAAAGAGATTAAAGGAATTAAGAGTAGGTCATGAGGAAACCAAATTATCACTCTTTGCAGATGATATGATGGTATACTTAGAGAACCCTAGAGACTCGACTAAAAAATGCTAGAAACAATTCACAATTTTAGCAAAGTTGCAGGATACAAAATAAATCCACATAAATCATAAGCATTTTTATATATTACCAACAAAGTTCAGCAGCAAGAGATACAAACAGAAATTCCATTCAAAATAACTGTCTATAGTATAAAATATTTGGGAATCTATCTGCCAAGGGAAAGTCAGGAACTATATGAACTAAACTACAAAACACTTGCCACACAAATAAAGTCAGACCTAATCAATTGGAAAAACATCATGTGCTCATGGGTAGGCTGAGCAAATATTATAAAAATGACAGTACTACCCAAACTAATTTACTTATTTAGTGATACTAATCAAATACTAATCAAACTCCCAAGAAATTATTTTACAGATCTAGAAAAAATAGTATCAAAGTTCATTTGGAAGAACAAAAGTTCAAGAATTTCAAGGGAATTAATGAAAAAACTTTCTGATGAAGGTGGTGGCCTTACTGTGCCAGATCTAAAACTTATTACAAAGCAGCGGTCGTCAAAACCATTTGGTACTAAGAAATAGAGTAGTTAATCAGTGGAATAAGATAGGTTTACAGGACAAACTAGGCAATAACTATAGCAATTTAGTGTTTGATAAACTCAAGGACCGGAGCTTCTGGGATAAGTACTCACCATTGGACAAAAACTGCCAGAAAAATTCGAAACTAGTGTGGAAGAAACTAGGGCTTGACCCACACCTAACACCACATACCAAGATAAGATCTAAACGGGTTCATGATTTAGACATAAAGGGTGATGTTATAAGCAAATTAGAGGAATATAGGATAGTTTACCTCTCAGACCTGTGGAGAAGGAAGGAATTTGTGTCCAAAGAAGAATTGGAACTCTTAATTTAACATCAGATAAGATAATTTTGATTATAATAAGTTAAAAAGTTTTTGTACAAACAAAACTAATGCAGACAAGATTAGGAGGGAAGCAATAAATTGGGAAATCATCTTTACATTTAAGGGTTCTGATAAAGGTCTCATTTTAAAAATATATAGAAAATTGACACATATTTATAAAAATTCAGGCCACTCTCCAATTGATAAATGGTCAAAGGATATGAACAGACAGTTTTCAGATGAAGAAATGAAAATTATTTCTAGTCATATGAAAAGTTGCTCCAAATCACTATTGATCAGAGAAACGCAAATTAAGACAACTCTGAGATACCACTACACACCTGTCAGATTGGCTAAGATGACAGGAAAAGATGACAAATGTTGAAGCGGATGTGGGAAAACTGGGACACTGATACATTGTTGTTGGAACTATGAACAGATGCAATCATTCTGGAGAGCAGTTTGGAACTATGCTCAAAAAGTTATCAAACAATGCATACACTTTGACCCAACTGTGTTTCTATTGGTCCTATATTCCAAAGATATCTTTAAGGAATAAAAGGGACCCACATCTATAGTCCTGAAATTTAGCCACGATATTCCTTGGGGTTTTAATTTTGGGGTCTCTTTCAGGAGGTGATCGGTGAAGTCTTTCAATGGTGATTTTGCCTTCTGATTCTACAATTTCAGGGTAGTTTTCTTTCAGGATTTCCTGGAAGATAGTGTTTAGATTCTTTTTTTCATCATGGCTTTCAGGAAGTCCAATAATCCTTAGATTGTTTCTCCTAGATCTATTTTCCAGGTCAGTTGTTTTTCCTAGGACATATTTCATGTTTTCTTCTAATTTTTCATTTTTTTGTTTTTGTTTGACTGATTCTTGAATTCTTATTGTCATTCACTTGCATTTGTTCAATTCTTATTTTTAAAATGTTGTTTTCTTCAGTTACCTTTTTAAGCTCCTTTTGTAACTGGCCAATTGAATTTTTTTGTTCATTGCACTCTTTTTCCACTTCATTAATTTTATTTTTCAATAAATTGGGGTCTTTTTCATATCTCTTTTGCAGGGCATCATATCCTTCTTGCACTGATTTCAATTTATTTTCCCATTTATCCTCCAGCTCTCTTATGAGGTTCTTTATGCAATCTTCCAGAAAGGCCTTTTGAAAAAGTGACCAGTGATGGTCTTTAATACCTTCTTCTGGTATTTTGTCTAAAGGAACCTCAGGATCTGGGGTCATCGCTTCTTTGTCTTGATAAAAGCTGTCTATGGTGAGAGCTCTCTTTTGCTTCTTCATTTTTTTTTTTTTAGACAGCGTGGATATCTCTTTAAGGTAGGGAAAAAAAAATGGAGGCTGGAGATCTTTGCCCTGGGGCACTTCAGCGAATTAACTTAAGGTGCTGGGCCTGTGGGGGCTAGGACTAAGTCCGAATTACTCCTTAAACAAGGCAAGTCTGCCAGAACACCTGCCCCCAATCAGGGCAGAGTGTCCCGAGTGCCTCGGATAAACTCCAGGTTTTTGGAATTTGGAGTTTGGAGTTTGGAATTTCTGCCATGATTAGCTGAGCTAAGTCCCACCCTCACTTCTGGCCTATAACGGAGTCCTCTGACACCGGAGTCCTCTGTTTATCCCTCTATCCGAGATAGACAAACCTGATGTGAAGTTTTTCAGAGATATCAGCAAGCAGTGTCCAAATATTTCTGAGTTCGTTGACTTGAAGATCAGTTCAGAGGCTTATTTTATTGTTGATTTGAGAGAAGATCGGAGGAGGAAGCAGAGAGTCACCTTTTCACTCCGCCATCTTGGCTCCCACAGGACAAGGGACCCACATCTACAAAAATGTTTGTGGCAGTCCTTTTTGTGTGGCAAGAATCTGGAAACTGAATGAATGCCCATCAGTTAGAGAATGACTGAATAAACTATGTTAATATGAATGTCATGGAATATTATTGTTCTGTGAGAAACAACCAACAGAATGATTTCAGAAAGGCTTGGAGAGACTTGAATGAACTGAAGCTGAGTGAAATGAGCAGAACCAGATCATTGTACATGGCAACAAGACTATATGATGATCAATTCTGATGGACATGGTTCTCTTCAACAATGAGATCTTTCAAACCATTTCCAATTGTTTAGTGATGAAGAAAGCCATAGACACCCAGGGAGAGGCCTGTGAAATCCAAGTGTTGGCCACAATGTAGCATTTTCTGGCTCTCTATTGATGTTTGCTTGCATTATGTTTTCCTTCTCAAATTTTTTTTCTTGTAGATCCGATTTTTTTTGTACAGCAAGATAACTGTATAAATATGTATACATAGATTCAATTTGCCAAGTATTTTAACATAATTAACATGTATTGGACTTCCTGCCATCTAGGGCAGCCGGTTGGGGGAAGGAGGGAAAAATTGGTTACAGAAAGCTTTGCAAGGATCAGTGTTGAAAAATTATCCATGCATATGTTTTGCAAATAAAAAGCTTTAATAAAAAAAAGAAAACAAAAAGCTTTTAAAAAATATGTAGAGAATGGCTAAGCAGATTGTAGTCCAGAATTGCAATGGAATATTGCTTTTTTTAAAAAAAAATTTTTTATTAAAAGCTTTTTATTTACAAAACATGAGTGATTTTTCTACATTGACCTTTGCAAAACTTTTTTTTTGTTCCAACCCCCCACCTCTAGATGACAGGTAATCCAATACATGCTAAATATGTTAAATTATATGACAAATCCAATATATGTATACATATCTATACAGTTATCTTACTGTACAAGAAACATCAGATCTAGAAAGAGAGAAGAAAAAAAAACAACCTAAGAAGGAAATCAAATGCATGGAAATATTCACAGAAAGCATTAAAATGATGTCTTATGGTCCACAGTCAGTTCCCACAGGCCTCTCCCTGGATGTATATGACTATCTTCATCGCTGAACAATAGGAACTGGTTTGAATCACTTCATTGCTGAAGAGAACCATGTCCATCAGAACTGATTATCATATAGTCTTGTTGCTGTGTACTTTTGTTGTGGTCTCCTGGTTCTGCTGATTTCACTCAGCATCAGTCCATGCAAGTCTCTCCAGGCCTCTTTGAAATCATCGTGTTGGTCATTTCTTACAGAGCAATAATATTCCATAACATTCATATACCATAATTTATTCAGCCACTCTCCAATTGATGGGCATCCCTTCAGTTTCCAGTTTCTAGCCACTACAAAAAGGACTGCCACAAACATTTTTGTACATGTGGGTCCTTTTCCCTCCTTTAAAATCTCTTTGGGATATAGGCCCAGTAGAAACACTGCTGGATCAAAGGGTATGTACAGTTTGATAACTTTTTGAGCATAGTTCCAGATTGCTCTCCAGAATGGTTGGATTTGTTCACAGTTCCACCAGCAATGTATCAGTGTCCCAGTTTTCCCACATCCCCTCCAACATTCATCATTATCTTTTCCTGTCATCTTAGCCAATCTGACAGGTGTGTAGTGGTACCTCAGAGTTGTCTTAATTTGCATTTCTCTGCTCAATAGTGATTTGGAGCACCTTTTCATGTGACTAGAAATAGTTTCAATTTCTCATCTGAAAATTGTCTTCATATCTTTTGACCATTTATCAATTGGAGTGATCTCATTTCATTTCCCCATGTTTCTTCCAACTCTCTTTTAAGATCCTTTATATAATCTTCAAAGAAAGCCTTGTGGCATGGAGTCCAGTTTATGTCTCTCTTTGGAGCTTTTTCTGGAGTTGCTTTACCTTTAGGGGCCTCAGGATTTGAGGTCTGTTCTTCCCTCTCTCCATAAAAGTTGTCTATGGTGAGAGCTCTTTTTGTTTTTTTTATTCATTTTTTAAAAAGGTATGAGGCCTATTCAAGGCAAAGGAGGGACAGCTGCTTTAATTTGCCCTGGGGCAGTTCTGCTGATTGAGTTATTTCAGGTGCTGGGCAGTTCTGCTGATTGAATTATTTCAGATGCTGGGCAGTTCTGCTGATTGTATTATTTCAGGTGCTGATCAGTTTTACTGATTGATTGATCACTGTAAAGGTGTTGTAATGGCAGGTAGGTCGGACCCTGATCAGGGGTTCAGTGGTTCAAAATCTACCCCTCACAAAAGGCAGACCCTCCAAACCACCTGCCCACAATCAGGACAGATTGGCTCAAGAGACCCGAAGAAGACTCCCAGGTGTGTGAAAAGCACAACGCTCCCACTCCTGTTCCGAGTCCTGTTCCGAATCCTGTTCTGAGACCTGTTCCAGCTCTCTGCCCTGGTCTCCCTGTGCTGCAGACCTGTTTTGAAGTTCTTCCAGAGTATGTTCTTCTAGAAATGTGTTGTACTTCAGATATTGTGGATTTTTTTACTTCAAAATCAGTCTAGAGGCTTCATATGTTGTTGGTTTGAGGGAAGGTTAGAGGAGGTTACAGAGACTTCTGTTTGATCTCTGCCATCTTCAGAATATTGCTTTTTTATAAGAAATGATGATTGTGATAACTAAGATGAACCAACGTACAAAAAAGTAAATAGAACCAAAGAAACACTGAACAAAAAAACAAAAGAAAAGAAAAGAAATAAAAGAACAAGCACAAAAAAGTGTATGTTGCAGAATTTTATAAAAATAAGTATTTCTTGAAAGCAAAAATATGAAAAGATATCCCTTCCCTACTCAAAAGGGAGGTAGAGCTCTCTTTTTTGCTCATGTTTATAACCTTAGGAGTTTACATAGTGCCTGGAGCATTTAGTAAGTACTTAGTAAATGCTTTGTTGCTTTCCTGCCTATTATGGTTATTGTTTATACATATGGTTATATGTATAAATTCTTGCTAATTGAGACAATAATATACTAGTGTATTTTCTGGGTTTTGTTTATTGCATATCTATTCTGCTTCACTGATCAATTCTACTAACTTTTAACTAATAGCAAATGAAATCTCATCTTATCAGTCATTCTTTCTTTCTGCTATTTTTTTTTAATTATCTTGAGAATGTCTTCACTTTTTTCCTCCAAATTTGTATTGTTTTTAGCTTTGTAAAGTCATTTAAAGTCATTTTTTTGATAGTTTGAAAAGTATAGCATAAAATTAAGTAAGTTCATTTCGGTAATATTATCATTTTTATTATATTATCTTGTTCTACCCATATACAATTAAGTCTTTACATACATTTTTATTTATGTAAAGATAGTTTTGTATTTCTATTCTTTTAATTCTAGTTTGTATTCACTAGGTAGTTTCTTGATTATTTAATAAAGTGTGTTTTTTGAGTAGAATTTCTTTATCTGGTTCTGCTATCTTTTGTTGTGAATTATAGAAAGGTTGATGGTTTGTGTGCATTTATTTTACATATTGCAATTTTTCAGAAGTTACCAATTGTTTCAGTTGATTTTCAGTTCTATGATTTTTTAAGCCACATATCAACTGAAGCAATATTAATTATTTTCTCTTTGCCTCTGTGTATTCCTTCAACTTTTTTGTTTCTTCTATAAGAAGCTTTCCTTTCTAGTACTATGTAAAATAACAGTGGTAATAATGGATATTATTGCTTTACTTTTGACTTTATTGGAAAGTTAAGAATGTTCCTGTTCAAATCTAACCTTAGATGCTTTTTAGATGGCTGGCACTGGGCAAGAAACTTAACCTCTGTCTGCCTCAGTTTCTTCAACTATGATAGTGGGGATAACAATAACATCTATTTTCCAGGATTGTTGTGATGATCAAATGAAATAATATTTGTATGAGTGCTTGCTAGATCTTAAAGAGCTAAGTAATTGCTAGATATTAATTAATTCTTCTTTTATTTTCAGCATTTCTATTTTGACTTTATTTTTAAAATACTATTTTAAAAAATTTTTCCAATTTACAAGCCCATTTTGTTTTCTGTTTTCTTTTCCTTCCCCACTCCCTTTTCTTTCATTCTAAAAGTTTTGAGATACAATATTTCCCCTTCTGACTGCTTTGACTGCCTCTCACAAGCTTTTACGTATTATGTCATTATTGTCATTTTCTTTGATGAAATATTCTATTGTTTCTGTGATTTTTCCTTGATTCCCCAAGTCTTCAGAATTGTTATTTAAGTTTCAATTTAACTCTTCTTTAAAAATTTTTATAATATGCAAGAATATGATAATATATAATATGTATTTCTTATTGCTTAGTAAAAGTTAACTATTTTTTCTTTTCATTTATGAAGGTTTTTTTTGCCCTAGTACGTTTTCAGTTTGTGTGAAAGTACTATAATCATTAAGGAACTTTGTATTCTCCTTTTTGTTTCCATTAAGTATTTGTCAGAGACCTGTCTTATTAACTTTCTAATGTTTTCAATTCTAAAATTTTTTCAGGTATCTATATGTGTATAGATTGCTTTTCCTAGAGCTTAAAGGCTTCTGACTTTCTCTTTGTGCGTAGCAGAGTTGGCATAATGAAATTGCTGTAGTTTCTATTAGGATTTCTTGATAACTTTCATCTTTACTTTAAAAAAATTCTTGCTGAAATTGTTAGAAAGCTGGAGTATTTTTATGCTTTGCTAGCTTTTTCTTTAATTTTGTGTGTGTGTGTGTGTGTGTGTGTGTGTGAAATTTTTCTTCACCTCTGCATTTTTAACTTTGAATTTTACCATTTCTTTTTTAGAGCTAATACTACTTTGGATAGATTTTCTGACATGTTTTCTAAATTGTCTTGCATTTATCTTATTGACTATTTTAGGGTTTTTGACTTTCATTCCAGTTTTGCTATTTTACTAATTTTTTTTGTCATTTAATACTATACTATATTTGTCATTTTATACTTTATCTTGCCTTTTCACTTATGTTAATTGTGTTATTTTTATCATAATTATTTCTTTGTTGTTTTATATCAAATTTTCTAATTCATTTTCCTTTTGGATGTCTACTCATTTTTCTACTTGGTGACTGGCTTTAGTTCCAGTCTTTCTCAGTTGATCTTCTTGTCACAGACCTCTTTCTTTATGATCAGTTGCATCAAGCCTATACATTGTTTGACCATTCCTTTTCTACTTTTGTGTTAATTTATTTAGTCTGTACATTTTCTTGAATTGGAAGGTTGATATGTCTGTCTGGTTCTCAAGATCCAACTTTCTAAAGAGGAACAAATATAAATGGAGTTTTATTGTTTAGTTCCCTTAGCATATATATCAGAGATTAGTTCTGTAGTTCTTTGTCTTCTTTCCCCTTTAGAGTTATAGAATTTTTTTAACCTAGGGCTAAATGAATAAATGCAAAGCTCTCTCCCTTCCCTTAGGAACTCTATATGTTAAGAATGGTCAGATTGCCTTGCTTTGAAGAGAGAATGATAAAAGACAATACATGCAGACTCAGAAATGAAAATAAGTTTTAGGGTCAGCTGAACAGATATAGAACCATCTGGGGAGAGTTGTTTCTTTAAGTTGTCTTTTGCTGGTGTTTACATTTTATTCTGTTTCAGAAGAATTAATTCTTTTTGCTCTAGAGTGTGTCACCTGACCTATAATATGTGCCTCTTATTTATTTTGACTAAGTCATCTCCCATATATCCCTGAACTCATCCTTTCCTTCATTTCTCCAGCTCTGGGATGGTAACCAGATCTGTTTGCCATTGCTATTCATCCATGGTTTCCCTCTTGTTTGCAAGCCAAAACATGACATGGCTTCTCTTCTCCCTTCTTCCATGTATATGATTATTGACTTTTCACTCTAGTTTGTATCTTCAGAACTGTAATAAGTGGAACATAGTAAATGCCCCATAAATTTTTTATTTGTCATTTCTTCTGGAATATAAGACTCTTCAGAATAGGTACTATTTTACCCATTTTTTCTTCGCTTTTTAGCATAGTGCCTAACACATAGTATCTGTTTAATAAATTTTCATTAATTGTTTTCTTAAAGTTTCTCATTGTTTAGAGGTGTTTCCCATTTTCTCTTCTAATGCAGTTTTAATTATGGTTTCCCTGGCATATCACTTGTTGATCTAGTTGGTGGAGCTAAAGAATGAGTCTAAGAACAAACTTATTCTATCATCTTATATTATGATCCTAAGTTAAGAAACATAGTAAAAAGCCATTAATTAGCCAAAATTGTTCTAACTTGCTGCAAGCATTGCTCTGCTGGCATCATTTTTAAGAAGACAGGGTTACCTCATTGTTAACAATAAAGCATCAGAGCATGACTTTAGCATAGGGGAAAGAACTTTGATCAAGATAGAAAGTAACTTGATTTTTATGTAAAACTTTTTATCCCAATAAAAATGTTAAGATTGATAGTTGATCTTGACAACTCATATTAATTTCAGCTTTTTACCAATTTGGTTCCTAGTAACAAACAACATATAGATATGCCAATGTCAGAGCCATATGTTGAAAGTCAAAAGAATTCTTTTTTCTGTTAGAATTACTTGCATTTTATTGGCAGCTTTTCTTGGTGAGATCTGTCATCTGAAAGAGCTCATTTTGCATAGTTCATGATTTCTGTAGGTAATGTTTTCTGTCTAAATCATAATCTTTTGTAGTCCTACTCTATTTAAAATTCACATTCATATAATATTTAAAACATTTGTGAAAATGATAACATTAAACATTCTTTCTACCAACTTCAAAACGAAACCAAAATCTTATTAGCTTGGTAGAATTTTTTCAATATGATTTTTTGAAAAAAAGTCTTATATTCCAGAACTTAACATATATTCATATACCAACACACATATATATTTTAAATGAAGTTTTCATGAATCAGCTGAAAGTTCACAAGTGTTTTGCATTGCGTGACTTGATGCAGATTTTTTTTCTTAAGACTGTTAGAACCTGTAATTTGTACTATTGCTGTGTATGAACACAGTAAATATTTCATAAGAAGATTGGCATGCAGTTGCCATAAAAATAATTACAGGTTATTACATAATCATATGTTTGTTCTTTATTAGTCCATTCTCATGACACAAGATATATATAGACCTAAAAATAGAATGAGTTTAGGAATCAATTATATCTATTATGCTTTCTTCAAATGTAAGATTCTAATAAGGATAAAAAGGTGGGATAAAGAGAATATTTCTAATTCTTCTGTAACTTTTTGTAACATCAGGGATGTAGAGCTCATTTGTGAATTATTTGACTATCATATATGTAGTCTAAGACCTATATTAAATCAGAAAATATTTTAATAGTCTAGAGATTTATTAATTTGTTTTTATAGTTTAGAATCTCTTCAGATAAGGAACCTGACTTTTTTTATTTTGATATCTCTGAATCTTCTTCGGGGCAGTATTTAAATTTAATATAAATTTGTAGCTCCCTTTGGACCTGCAAATATAATATATAAATATATGGTACATAATATATATATGTGTGTTTATACACATACACATATATACAATTATGGGGGGTAGAGAGTAAAATAAAAAGATAAAGAGAGAAATTACTTTCTAAATGGGTATTGAATGAATGAATGAATACAAAGATGACTTAAATATAGTCAGTCTTCTCAACTTATGTTTGTTCATAGCATTCCAAGTTATCTCCTTTCTTCCAGATTCCACTCTCTTAAAATTATTTATAATATCTAATCTTTAGTCTAACCAAACTATTTGGCTTGGCATTATGGATTCTCCAATATCTGAATATAATCCACTGTATTTTTTTCCATTTAATAAGATGAGATAAGATAACTTTTTTATTATGGATTTTGTGTTCTGAACTCAGGGCATTTTCTCTGACTGGAGAAATTCCTTATGCCTGGAATATTCTTCCTCATCACCTCTACCTCCTGGATTCCTTCAAGTCCCACTTAAAATTCTAAGTTTACAGGAAACTTTCTCAGTCCCTCTTTGTTCTAATATTCTATCTCTATTAATTATTTTCTGTTTATCCTGAATTATAATTTTTGCATATTTGTTGTTGATTCCTTCATTGTATTTAGCACCTGAGTCTGAATATAGCTGACTTTTAAATGTATTTGAATGACTAACTTTTCATCATTGTTTCTACTCTTCCACCTCTTCTTCCCTACTCCAAAATTATCTTTCATCCAGTATACAGTATTATTTTCCCCTGAACCATAGGCCTTTTTTTTTTCTTTTCTGATTGTTCATGTCCTCATGCTGTTCAATCCATTTGAAATATCCTTGGAATGGCTCCATCTTTTTGCTAATCAGAAACCTTCTCAATATTCAAAACACAATTTATGAAAATGCCCCCTCCACAAATTGTTATCTGATCCACCACTAACCTGTGACTGATTCTTCCTTTGTAGGTCAGGAGCACTTAAATTATATTACTCATAAGATAGATATTATTCTCTTCCTTATATTTTTCAATGCATATTTTTGATAAGATGAATATGCTCACAAGTCAGTATAATACATTATAATTGTCACTGAAATGATGGAAAGTGTTATGTGATTTCAGAATAGGAGCATATAATTTCCATCTGAAATAAAGAGGTTTAAAATATTTCATGGATCTTCTTAAGTAAAAAAGCCTGTCTGTACTGTGTCTAGCACATATTATTGTTCAGTCATTCAGTGTTGTCCATCTCTGCGTTATCCTGTGGATCGTAGCATGTTGCTACTGTCACTACTCTCCCTGTTTTCTTGTCAAAGTTGTTGGAGCAATTTGCCATTTCCTTCTCCAGTGAATTAAGAAAAACAGTGATATCTATATCTATATCTATCTATCAAGATATATATATATGTACATATATATATACACATACATACAGGGGTTAAGTGACTTGTTTTATACATACATATATATATATATATATATATATATATAAAAGATATCACAGCTAATAAATATCTGAGGCTGAATAGAACTTAATGTCTTCCTGACTCCAGCACAGAGTAGACAATTAAAAATGTTTTTTTACTTATTAATGCGCTGATTCATGGAGAAGGTGGCATTATACTTTTGTATTAGAGTATGGGTAGAATTGCACCAAGTAGTTGTGGAGACTCTATATTTTGAGGAGAGACAAGAATGATAGAACCAATATCTAACAGGGTTCTCTCTCCCTTTTTTTCTTCTTCTCTTACCCCTCCTTTTTTAGGTTAGATTCAACCATTCTGGAGAGCAATTTGGAACCATTTCCAAAGAGCTATAAAACTGTGCTTACCCTTTGTTCCAGAAATACTGTTGGTACCTTTATATCCTAAAGACTAATGCATGCTAATTTTTACGTTTCCCTCCTTTTTATTCCTTTTATTTCCTTTACTCAAGTCTTATACCAAAATAACTAATATGGACATAACTCTAGGAAACAATTAGATTTAAAATACGGATTTTGATGACAAGACATAAGAAACCTCCTTATTTATTTTTAAGATAGTAGATTGTGTCTAGGCATACTTTGCCCACTATATATTTTGAAGGAATTACCTCTTTGGTAAGGTAAACTGACTGATGAAGACAGTGTTATCATTGACACAAGATTATAATAGCAGATTCAGGCATTAAATATTAGAATAATATTAAAATGAAGAGAAAAACCAGGAATGGGCCTCGTGGAAAAGGTAGAAATTATACTAAGATCAAATTGAATTGTGAGGGCAGAGATGTTAAGAATGGGGTGGGGAAAAACCACCTTTGCCTATACATCCATGTTTCCTTATGCTGTGTTTATTGTGTTTTCTATCAGTTGCACTTTGAATCATTCAAAAAAATTGTTTAATTACTTTTAAAAATCAGTTAACTAATTTATAGTTTTTAAAATATAAAGATGATTCTTTAAAGAAACCAAATCATGAGGTAGATTATATGTTCTGTACATTCTTTTCTTAAATATGCCATTATGGGTAACTGAATTGCAGAGGCCAGTGTTGCCCCAACCAGTGGCACTCTTAACTTGGTGGTAGTCACACCACAAACCTTTTACCTAAGAAGAAATGGCAAGTGTCTAGTGGCTTTGTCTTACACATTTCAAGGATAGAAGTATCAGGGATATGCATTGTTTTGTTATATTATTAAGAAATCCAGTTATCAGGAATATATGTACTGTTTTGTTATTTTATTAAGAAATTCAGGTATCAGAAATACTGTGTTTTGTTATTTTTTTTGTTACTTTATTAAAAAATTCAAACTCTAGGGGATAAAAAATCCTGTCTAGAGCCAGTTGGTTATAAATATGTGGAAACTTAATAATTTAGTCACCTCTGCATAAGTGATACTTAGCCATGGTTTTATGACACTCCTAGGCATTTTTAATTAGTCATTTTAGTTGATTTAGGTAGTATAGCATGATAGTATTATAAAAACCATTATAAAGAACATTAGATTTGGAGTCAGAAAGCCTGTGCTAGTTACAGTTCTGATTGCCACAAACTAACTAAATGACCTTGTTCATTTATGGCTCTTTGTGCCTTAGTTCTCCTGTAAAATCTGATTTGATGTAATTACTAATATCTTATTTAATTCTATTATCTTTTATTATTCTAATTAAAAATTAGTGCTATGTATATTATAAAATACTGTTAGGAAATTGGTAGAGAGTATAGAATGTTACAAAATGAAATGAAAAAAAAATTTATCCAGTTAGATGAGGTGAAATACCTCATAAATGAAAAGACCTGGAGGTCTTATAAAACCATGTGGCTAATCATTTAATTAAATCATTAAGCATAAGGAAAGGGCTTTCCATTTGTTATCCACTTTTATGCCAAATGGCTCCAGTTTTTCTCTTTAAGCCTCCTAGTCTTCATTAATGAAGAATAGTTTTCAATAAATCACCAACTGTATCTACTTGTACTTTTCATTCTTTAAAAAAAAAAATTAGGAATAATGGGGAAAATGGCAGATTTTTGTACCTAATGAAACAATAATTTTTCTTAAGGAACAAAGGGTTAAAAGTAACAGTAACAAATTAATTATTAACTTATATACCTTGAACATGACAAGGGCTTAATAAATATTTATTGAATAAAAGTGAATATAGGTCCAAAATTTGATAAAAAAAAATTTGGTCATAAGAATCCAGTCCTTATTTTCAAATGAATGTATTGAGTCATTATGTTATGCAAAAGCAAAATAACAAATATTTTTACATTGTAAAGTTTGATAAGATATAATTACAATTAGCCATCAATCTTTAGAAGATGGAAAAAGAACATAAATTATTTTTATTGTATAATAATACTTTGCTAATATAATTTTAAATTACTGTAAGTCTTTTTCATTGAATGCCTTGTTACATTATATTCTAGTAAACATTTCCATTATAATATATCTTCTCCAGAGGTATATTAAGTTTAGATGATTCTAGGCCTCTCTTCCTATTAAAACTACAGTAAATCAGGGGAGTATTGTGGTAATGATGTTGCTCAATTGTCTAAGAACATTAAGAACCTCAGTCTGGATCTTTTGTAACCATAAAAGGCAATGTATTGTGCTTTCCTGTTTTGCATGAACTACAGGGAATAAAAAATACCAAAAGAATTTTTATTGCATAGAAATATTTCCTTCCTAGTAGCTTATAAAGCGATAATGTCCCTTAAAAACAATCTTCATTTAAGTGGGGGAGGGATAGGGAAGGAAGTAAAAAGACACCCAAGTTTCTTCATCCATTCAAATTCATGAGCATCCTATGTTTTCTTTTCTTTTAATTATTTGTAAATAAAGTGAGTGAGCTTTATGAAAATGTGTGGAAACACTCTTTGCTAGTGATACTTTTAATATATGTTGTAGATGAGGAGATAAAGGCTTGGGGTTGTTCCATTTCTAGTTGCAACCCACAGGCAACAAAGGTTGATGTGTCTAAATTAAATACTTCCAAATGTGAAAAATCCTTAATTAGCAAAATCTCAGAAGAAATAAATGTATACCAGTTTATGAAGTTCATGTTATGCTCAAATTTACTCATTTATTATTTAGAGATAGTCTAAAGTGTTTAGACCTATTAAAAACAAATAATACTTCCCTCACAAACACAAATGACCCCAAGGACTTTGCCAAACCATAATAGAAAGGAGACCCATATTTTATCCAATTTATTTTTGGCTCATTAACTTTTAAACGATTTTTTTCTGCATATGGCATGAGCTAATTGATTTGGCTGTTTGAAAGACATAGTATATATTTCATCAGAAATGTCATTTGAGAAATGTTTGCTACCGAAGATGCTTATTTAGCATCAAGATGTTCAGAAAAGTGAACTTTATTCTTTTTAAATAATCAGAATAAAACTTAATCAGTGTGGAGGTGATTTAATGACATTTTTTTCCCTCAGTGGAAGTGAATGAGTGTCTATAAAGGCTTTAAATTAAGATATGTCTAAAACTATGTGATCAGATCACAGTACATGTGCCAGAGAAAGAAGTGTGCATTTCACTGGTCCAAGTCACATGAAAAGGAAGAGAGCATTCACCATACAGTACACTAAAATTTTTCTCATTCATATTATATATATATGTGTATTTTTTCCCTTACTTCTAACCAGCCATGTTTGTAACCTTATCATTCTTGATTTCTCACTCTTTGTACCCATACATCCAGACAGTGGCCAGATCTTGATATTTCCTACAAACTCCACTCTGGCTCAGCTTTTAATTTTTTGAAAGACTCTCCTCATTGATCTTTTTCCCCAGAATTGATTACTACTCCAATCTCTCCTCTTTATTTCTGCCAAAATTATTTCCCCAAAGTGCAAATCAGATCACACACACAGTAAATTTTAGAGGCTGTCTCTTGGATCAGATACAAACTTCTCTGAGACATTTCAAGTTCTTCATAATCTCTCCCCTCCCCCAGCCATTCTTGTTAGTTATTATACTTCACACTTGATATTCCAAACCTGAATTAGTAGCTTTGTACTAGAGATTTGTCTTCCATACTCCCTTTTGGCCTCTTATGCTCCCCCAGGTTCCTTCACGACTCAGCTGAAGCACTATGTTCTGCACATGCCAGTTACCCACTCTCATAGTACCTTTTCTTTAAATGTTACCTTGTATCTACTTGGTATATATCTTGCATATACATATTTATATGCATGCTGTCTTCCCCTTTGGAATGTAAGTTCTTTCACAGCAAAGATTATTTTTGCCTTTTCCTTTAAAAAAAATTCCCCATTGTTTAGCACATTGCTTGGTGCATGACTGCTTAGGGAATGCTTTATGATTTATTGGTTGATTATTGTGATCACAACAGACTGAATATGGCAGTTATTTCTCAATGCAGTATAAAGTAAAACATTCATTTGGAATTTGGGATAGAAACATAGAACATTTATTAGGCATATATTTGGTTTTCAAAAAATTTTATTTTAGCATTTTATTTTTCCAAATATATACAAAGATAGTTTTCAGCATTCATCTTTGTAAAACCTTGTGTTCCAAATTTTTCTCTCTCTCCCCCTTCATCCCCAAGACAGCAAGCAATCTGATAGGGTTATATCTGTGCAGTTCTTCTAAACTTATTTCCATATTTATCATGCTGCACAAGAAAAATCAGAATAAAAGTGAAAAAAATCATGAGAAATGAGAAAATAAGGAAACAATAGCATCATCAACAACAACAAATATTCTTTTTTTTTTGTTTCTAGCAGAATTTTTTCTAAGCTTTACATTTTTCCATAAGTGTTAATATCATTACTGAGACACAATTATTTTCAATGATTGTTTTATAAAATATAACTATTTAGTCATAATTATATACATAACCTCTATAACATCTTGAAAAGTTAGTTGAGAGTCAGCATGTGACATGTTGAGATGACTATACATAATGCAGTCCATTGCATTTTAGAAAATGAAATAATCTTTTCCTCAGACTTCAGAATCATTTTCCTTCCACTACTGGCTCATCTTAAAAATTATCTTAACCTTTTTGCCTTGGAACAACCTAGAATGGGCCACTCACTATTGAACATTTTCCTTCTCCCTTTGGTAAATTCCTCTTGAAACCGCCATTTGGTGGCAGGGACCATGGTGACTTACTTTGATTCCTCACCTAGCTCTGCTCCTGACTTTCAAAGATTCAAAACTGT
>JAJPUD010011183.1:23414-56099 GCA_023553655.1 Myrmecobius fasciatus | reverse complement strand
CCAGCCAAGAGGGCTACCAGAATATAGAATACTTTCCCCTTCCTCCTCCTCCCTCTCTCTCCTTCTCTCTCTGTCTCTCCTTTCTCTCTCTCTCTCTCTCTGTCTCTGTCCTTCTCTCCTTCTCTCTCTCTCTGTGTCTTTCTCTCCTCTCTCTCTCTGTCTCTCTCTCTGTCTCTCTCTGTCTCTATCTATCTCTCCTCTCTCTCTCCTCTCTCTCTCTCCTTCTCTCTCTCTCTCCTCCTCTCCCCTTCTCTCTCTCTCTCCTCCTCTCTCTCTCCCTCTCTCCTTCTCTCTCCCTCTCTCCTTCTCTCTCCCTCTCTCTCTCTTTCCCTCTCTCTCTCTTTCCCTCTCTCCTTCTCTCTCCCTCTCTCCTTCTCTCTCCCTCTCTCTCTCTCTCCCTCTCTCCTTCTTTCTCTCTCTCTCCCTCTCTCCTTCTCTCTCTCTCTCTCCCTCTCTCCCTCTCTCCCCTCTCTCCTTCTCTCACCCTTTCTCTTCCTCTCCCCCACCCTGTCTCTCCCTCTCTGTCTCTCAGCAAACAGCTGACAACCTCTTAACACTGTCACACTTAACAAGAGAGGAACAAATCAGCCCCTGCCCTTGAAGAGTCATGCTGGTTGTGGACCCATTCTTTGGTGCTGAATGGGGCACTCCCCCCAGCCCTTCTCTCTGTATTCAGTCTGATCTCTCCCGGTCTGTCTGTCCCCTCGAAAGCCCCCGTCTCATTGGGCACGGCCTCTTTGCACAGCTAACTGTTCCTCAGATAACCCATCTTCTCACCCAGACGCTTTGCCTCCCTGGAATAATACTGAGGTTCCCTCCCTCCTTGAGCTAACAACGCCGATCTTGGTTGCTGGATTTTACCGAAGAGGTCATTTAGAGCCATCTCTGCTCAGCAGCAGCTGGGTGGTGCAGTGAATGATGCCCTGGGCTTGGAATCAGCAATACTCATCTTCATGAGTTCAAATCTGGCCTCGGGCACTAGTTGAATGAGCCTGGACCAGCTACTTAACCCTGTTTGCCTCACCTTCCTCATCTGTAAAATGCCTGGAAATGCCAGACTAACTCCAGTCTTTGCCAAGAAAATACCAGGGCCTCAAAGAGTCCAACAGAACTGAACAATTAAAAAAAAAATCTTCCTGATAGCAATATCCCTGATCATTTATTCTTGAAGAGTACTTAATCCTAAAATATTAATGAAATTAAATTGGTTTTATTCATTGGGCTACACCATATAACTAAAACTCCAAAACCACTGAATCTATGGCACTTAGCTCTATTTCTAAAAAGAAGCAAATAAATTAGGTGCACCTAACCAACATAATTACTGTTTTCTCCATTCCCCAACTTCTGGTCTGAATAATGCAGCCTGTATCTAAATCTTTGGGGTTCCCAAGGTATGAGAATCTTTTGATTCAGCAAAGTGTGCAATTCATTTTTCAGTTTCATAGTTACTCCTGATTTCCCTCCAAGTTCACAGTAAGTCTTTCCACAACTCACCTACAGAATACACAAACCATAGGATTTAGGACTTTGGCCCATTTTCCCCCTTAACACTAGATCCTTATTACAAGCCTTGTCAGAAATCAACACAGAAATTCTTCCGATAAATTAACTCCCCCTCGGCCAACGTACAGCTGAACATGGCATTCCTTCTTGCTTTGTGATTTTCATTTCAAAAATCAGCCTGGATTTGCAGCCACAAAAATATTGTTTTAATGAGGTAAACTACCATTTGCTTGAAAAATCCCTCATAACGTGACCTTCCAGTAACATTAATGTTTCTTCCTCAAATCTTTCCCAGCAGATGGCTTATCAGAAGTCACTCTGTATATATTTAAAGACTTCAATCAATTTGTATTATATTCTCTAAAAAATCTACCCCAGTTATTAATTTAGTCTATTTTTAATTCTCATGTTACTAACATCATTTAAATCCTCATATTATAACTTTTTTCCTTCCTATAGTGCCTATATATTTGATTTTTTTTAAAGCTAGATAATGTTTTTAATCAAGTAAAGATGAGAGAACCTAAGTCTAAGTACAAAGATTTGTGATTTTATCCTCAAAATGATAATTACGCCCACACGCATTAATTGGCACTTAAGAATTAAAAAGGACTTACACCGAAATCTTGCCATTTTAATCATCATCATAACATTAGCATGTGGATACTATAAGTAAATGTAAGTTCATTTTACAGATGAGAAAACTGAGGCTTCAAGTGCACGGTGAAGTCACATAATGATTTGCATCTCTCCTCCCCACCAGGTTATACAACTGTTGGGTACCAGAGAATGGTCAACTCTTAGAATTGGCAGAAACTTGAGCGATCTAGTCTAACCTAGATCTCATTCCCATCACAGTGCCTCCAAGAGTTTCTATATCATGTGGCCTCTTTAATACTGAGAAAGGACAATTAGCAATATAAATAAAGGGGGGGAAGGGGCTTCTGGGAACAATTCCTTCAGGAAATACCGATCACCTCAGATCTACATTTATCCAGGCACTTTTCACTCCACTGCTCCCCAAGCACACCAGACTGATTCATGCAACTCAAGGTGAATGGACCTTCAAAGGATCATTCACAGGAGCACTGAGGAGGGAGGGAGAAAGTAAGGGAGGAAGGGAGGGAAAGAGAAAAAGAGACAGAGAGGCAGAGAGAGACAGAGAGATAAAGAGAAAGAGAGAGACAGAGAGAGAGAAAAACAGAGAGACATACAAAAGGGGCTAGGAGGGGAAGGAGGGAGACAGCAGAGACAGAGACAGATAGACAGGGACAGAGAAAGACAGAGGCAAAGAGACAGAGAGAAGAGGCAGAAAGAGACAGAGAAATAATAAGAGACAGAGACAGTGAGACAAAGACATAAAACAGAAAAAGACAGAGACAGAGGGGAAGTCAAAGAGAGACTAAGACAGACACAAAAACTGACTGGCTCATCCAGAGGGCTGTTGCTGGGCCCTGCTCAGGACACTTGGGATCAAGATGTGAGGACATGGGAATTTATTAACTAATGGGCTGGGTATTACATGATGATCAATTCTGATGGACATGGCTCTCTGCAACAAAGAATTGTCTCAAACCAGTTCCAATTATTCACTGAAGAAAACCATATACACCCAGAGAGAGGGAAATGAAATATGGACCACAACGTAACATTTTCATGATCTCCATTGACATTTGCTTGCATTGTGTTGCCTTTCTCTGATTTTTTTCTTGTAGATAGGATTTTTCTTGCATAACTTCTCAAGGATTTCAACATTATTAACATGTAGTGGACTTCCTGCCATCTAGGGGAGGGGAGGGGACTGGGGGTAAAATTTGTAATGGAAAGCTTTGTAAAGATCATTGTTGGGGAACTACCCATACATATGTTATACAAATAAAAAGCTTTAATAAAAAAATCATGCAAAAAAAACTAATGGGCTGGGGCTGGAGGAGCTGGGAGATGTAGCCTGCAAACTAGAACACTGCTTCCTCCATGGGGGGCTACTTGCCAGACCATTCTTCTCAGGAGAACACATTACAGGATGAGAAGACTGTTTCCTCAGTATCCAACCGGAGCAATATGGATTAAGAAAAGTTTCCCTTAAACTTGAGATCTTTAATGAACTGGCAGTCTCTAACCTGGGGCTTTTTTAAGAAGCAGTTCTGGTCATCTAAACCCAAAGGACCTTCTCTACTGAACAGTGACAGGAACCCTAATCATGAATTCTGAGATTTTTTTTTTCTTTCAACCTCCATGCCTTGGAAAAGTAAGTCATTCTGCCTCTTTGAACTTCAGTTTCCTCACTTTTCCAAGGAAGACAAGGGAACTCTAAGAACCTTTCCACCTCTAAATCAAATTATTTGGGATTCCCCTGCAAAATTCTCAGTGAAAAATCAAATACGAAAGGAGTCTTTCATGCTTTTTGAGCTCTTGAGAAGTAGGAAGTATTCTTGATGGTTGTATCAAGAGATTGGTACTATGATCAGCCAATAATTGTACCTTGGCAAATATAAATGATCCATTCCTGGATTTAAAAGATAATAATCATAAAGATGAGTAAAAGATGTGGAAGAAACAAAAGTCATTAAGGTTTTGTTCTATCATCTCCTTGATTTTGAAGCTCCAAAGCCAAGTCAGCCTTTAGTGGCATTGTGAAGAAAATCAAGTTTTTCTTCCATATCACCTTTTCAACGACCCTTCTATATTGATTACACTCAAATCTATATTTCCAATCCTGACTATGCTTCTGAGCTACAGTACACATCTCTATATGCCCATGAACTGTTTATATAAATAGTACTTCCTCATCTTTTTGTAGAGAGCCATATAAATAGTATACAAATGGAAATGATATATTATGTTAAGCTAAATTAATTAACACACATTAACAAGTTTCTATCATGATTATGGCACTATACAAAACACTGTGGAAATCATAAAGAAGGACTCTATCCACAAAGAAGCCATTGCTTATAAGAACACAAATTACTCTAATACAAGAAATGGATTAAAAGAATACTAGAATACAATTACTCTAAAACCAGTAAGTCATAAGTTTTGGCATGGAGGGGGAAAAAAACATTGAACTTGAACTCTTTGATGCCAAGTATTGGAATCCAGGTTCTACCATTCACTAGTTCTAAGACTTTGGGCCAGTTACTAAGTCTTTAAGAACAGTCATTTCCTCATCTTCAAAATGGGGATCAAAATACTCTCACTGATCAGTCAATGTCAGGGTTGTCATAGAGGGAAATACTCTATAAACCTTTAAATGTAAGTTATAGGCACATGAGAGAGATATGAGATAGAAACTATCAGAATTAAAAGGAAGGAAAAGTCACTTTCAGATAGGAAAATGCTTCTTGAAAGAGATGGAATTTGGAAGAGGGGTACTACTGGAGATGTAGAAGAAGAACATTTGAGACTTGGGGGACCATGGAAGCAAAGGCCTGGCTGCAACCAGGAAAGGATATGCTGGAGGAATGATAAATGGACCAATCTACTTGGAGTTGGTAGGGTACATAAAAGAAAGTAGTAGGAGATGAAGTTGAAGCCATTTTGTGGAAGATCTCGAAAGTCGGTCTAAGGAGTAGAACAATAGCAAAAGTATTTCATTTAAAATATCATTTTTCATTTTCTTTCCCGATCAGTATTTCTAAATAGAGAAATAGGTTCAGAGTCAACTGAATCCTTTCTTCAGGGCTTAATGTTTTTATCTTCTATGTTCACACATTAAAAACACAGTGAACAGTTCATACAACAATAAATAGGAAAGTTTTCCGAATAGAATCTATCTTCAGACATGATGGACTGAAGGAAGATAAGACCCAAAAGGCCACTTGCACAGCACGACATGGTTTTTTTTATTTCTTTTTTTTTAAAGCTTTTTATTTGTATAACATATGATTGATCTTTACATTGATCTTTACATTGATCTTTACAAAGCTTTCCATTACAAATTTTACCCCCAGTCCCTTCCCCTCCCCTAGATGGCAGGAAGTCCACTACATGTTAATAATGTTGAAATGCTTGACAAGTTATGCAAGAAAAATCCTATCTACAAGAAAAAAAAAGAATCAGAGAAAGGCAACACAATGCAAGCAAAGGTCAATAGAGATCATGAAAATGGTATGTTGTGGTCCATATTTCATTTCCCTCTCTCTGGGTGTATATGGTTTTCTTCAGTGAACAATTGGAAGTGGTTTGAGACAATTCTTTGTTGCAGAGAGCCATGTCCATCAGAAGCTCATCATGTAATACTGTTGTTGCTGTGTATGATGATCTCCTGGTTCTGCTCGTTTCACTCAGCATCAGTTCATGCAAGTCCCTCCAGGCCTCTCTGAAATCATCTTGCTGGTCATTTCTTACAGAACAATAATATTCCATAATATTCATCTACCATAATGTGTTCAGCCATTCTCCAATTGATGGGCATCCCTTCAGTTTCTAGTTTCTAGCCACTACAAAATGGGCTGCCACAAACATTCTTGCACATGTGGGGCCCTTTCCCTCCTCTAAGATCTCTTTGGGATATAGGCCCAGTAGGAACACTGCTGGGTCAAAGGGTATGCACAGTTTGACAACTTTTTGAGCATAGCTCCAAATTGCTCTCCAGAATGGCTGGATCCGTTCACAGTTCCACCAACAATGTATTAGTGTCCCAGTTTTCCCACATCCCCTCCAACATTCATCGTTATCTTTTCCTGTCATTTTAGCCAATCTGACAGGTGTGTAGTGGTACCTCAGAGTTGTCTTAATTTGCATTTCTCTGATCAATAGTGATTTGGAGCAACTTTTCCTATGACTAGAGACGGTTTTAATTTCATCATCTGAAAATTGTCTGTTCATATCCCTTGACACTTATCTATTGAAGAGTGGCTTGAATTCTTATACATATGAGACAATTCTCTATATATTTTAAAAATGAGGCCTTTATCAGAACCATTAAATGTAAAGATGATTTCCCAATTTGATGCTTCCCTCCTAATCTTGTCTGCATTTGTTTTGTTTGTACAGAAACTTTTTAACTTAATATAATCAAAATTATCCATCTGGTGTTCAATTAGGAGTTCCAGGTCTTCTTTGGACATAAATTTATTTCATCTCCACAGGTCTGAGAGATAAACTATATTACATTCCTCTAACTTGCTTACAAAGTCTCTCTTTATATCTAGATCATGAACCCATTTAGATCTTATCTTGGTATGTGGTGTTAGGTATGGGTCAAGCCCTAATTTCTTCCACACTAGTTTCCAATTTTCCCAGCAGTTTTTGCCAAATAGTGAGTACTTATCCCAAAAGCTGGGGTCTTTGGGTTTATCGAATACTAGATTGTTAAGATTATTGCCTAGATTGTCCTGATATCCTATTCTGTGCCACTGATCGACTGCTCTATTTCTTAGCCAGTACCAAACAGTTTTGATGACCGCTGCTTTATAATATAGTTTTAGATCTGGTACAGCAAGGCCACCTTCATCTGCCTTTTTTTTTCATTAATCCCCTTGAAATCCTTGACCTTTTGTTCTTCCAAATGAACTTTGCTACTATTTTTTCTAGATCTGTAAAATAATTTCTTGGGAGTTTGATTGGTATGGCATTAAATAAGTAGATTAGTTTGGGTAGTATTGTCATTTTTATTATATTCACTCGGCCTACCCATGAGCACTTGATGTTTTTCCAATTGACTAGGTCTGATTTTGTGTGGAAAGTGTTTTGTAGTTTAGTTCGTATAGTTTCTGACTCTT
The DNA here is from genome assembly GCA_023553655.1 of Myrmecobius fasciatus. Lineage (NCBI taxonomy): Eukaryota > Metazoa > Chordata > Mammalia > Dasyuromorphia > Myrmecobiidae > Myrmecobius > Myrmecobius fasciatus. The sequence continues at coordinate 48,867 of JAJPUD010011183.1, read as the reverse complement.
CCTTGGAAGATAGGATAAAATATTTGGGAATCTATCATCTGTTATTTGGAATGGAATTTCTTTTTGTATCTCTTGCTGCTGAACTTTGTTAGTAATATATACAAATGCTGATGATTTATGTGGATTAATTTTGAATCCTGCCACTTTGCTAAAGTTGTGAATTGTTTCTAGTAGTTTTTTAGTTGAGTCTCTAGGGTTCTCTAAGTATACCATAATGTCATCTGCAAAGAGTGATAATTTGGTTTCTTCACTACCTACTCTGATTCCTTTTATCTCTTTTTCTTCTCTTATACAGCACGACATGTTTTGAAGAAGTGGGTTACTCTGTGCCTTCCTGTTGTGTTAGCCAAAACATAAAGTCAATTACTATTTTCACTTATGAAAAAAATGAATATATAGTTTTATTGGAGAGACTTGAGATGTAGAATAGGATTTTAAAATCTAAAGGTTTACCTTTGCCACCAAGCTCTTAGAAGTGCTTTTTTTTCCCTTTTGCATTCTAGAAATAATTATCTTCTTCCTGCTTTATTTGTTTGTGCTCATCATAAGCACTGCAGAGTAAGAAAATCAAATGCCGATCAATAATAAAACATTTATTAAGCACCTACTACATACCAGGCATTGTGTTTTGTGAAATCAGTTCTCAGTGCTGTGGGGCACAGGATTGGGCACATTTTGCCAACTTCCTTATTCTTTTTTTCCATAGAAAAATCTATAAACCATCCTTCCATTTAGCGCAGCTTCGTTTTATTTTCTTGTTTCATTTACACTAAGAATGTTGGTATAAATATGATTGAGTTTCTTCAGAAGTGTATCAACTCACTGGTTGCCAGTTTTCCCACTGAGGGTTGACAAATGAACTAATGTTTATAGGCAAGCTTGAAGCAGGGTAATTCATAAACCCCTTTTCTGCCACTCTGAAAGTACTTCAGTTTCTAGACAAACATTTCTTGGAGTCAGTCAGTGGATAAACATTTATCATTCCAGGCACTGTGCTCAGAACTAAAGATAAAAGGAAAGGCAAAAACAGTCCAGGCTTATAGTCTAATGGGGGAAGATTATGTGCAAAAAACAAACAAATAAAAACAACCATGTATAAACAAGATGTGGGAAGGATAAACTAGAGCTAATCACAAAGGGAAAGCACAAGCATCAAGGAAATTAGGAAAGACTTCTAGCAGAAGGTGAGGAAAGGAAGCCAAAGAAGAAATGGAAGAGAAGCCAGAAGTGAAGAGAAAATTCTAGATGTGAATCGAGAAAATGCACATGGGTCTAGAGATGGGTCCATTAAAATGCAAAATCAAGAGGTATACCAGAGCTTAAGACTTCAGCATTATTGATAGAAGAGGCTCCATGACTAGAATATGAATAGACTTTGTTTCAAAAGAATAAATCTAGTAAAATAAACTGGGGGCTAAGTGCTACTTGACAGTCAATAGGGATGGATGCCTATCTAGAAATCTACAATATAATCTGAAAATGGATTGTGACGCTATTGATATGTTGATTCCAATCAATAATTCTTGTCTATATCCCTCTCTGAATAGATATACTGAAACTGAAATGATAACAAAGACCTTGTCCATGGTCTACATGTGAATTTGTGAAGTTTCCCATGTTGTCTCTTGAGGAAACTCCTAGTCTGATATTTGACTTGTGCCAATGGAATGTAAACTCTGGCAATTTATACCCAAATAAAATGGAGGGAGAGTAAAAAAGAAGGAAGGGAGGCAGGAAGCAGGCAGGCAGGAAGGAACAAATGAATGAACAAACAAAGGGGGAAAGGAGAAAGGGAGAAAGGGAAGGAGGAAAGGAGGAAAGAAGAAAAGCTATTGTGGACTTAATCTGCACTAATAGAATTGTGATTTTCTGATCAAGACAAGTAAAGGTTCCACTCTTATCACATCTGAGGTATTGTACTCAATTTGAATTTTAAGGATCATTGGAAAAGTACTGGACATCCATTGGAGGGTGACCAGAGATTGGAATCAAAGTCTCCTAACTCTCAGTCAAGTCCCCTACTCAGGGATGTGCTGGCATATCTTTAACAACCAACTTGAGGAGGAAGGTAAGGAGATTAAGTTTAATCTGCATTATTAACATTTATCCATCTCTTTTTAGAATCTGGACAATCAACAGAACAATAAATCAAGCTGTGATTTGTATTGTTTATGGATTTCCAAGGTATAAATGCTCACACTGGACATTTTACAATGAGTTCTTGTGAGCCAGCTCCAGCCTACCACTGCCTGTACTCCACTAGACTGCATTTACTGTGATTTGTTATTATTGTTGTCATTTTGTAAAATTATTATAATTATTTTCTTCTTTTAACAAAACTTTCTTCTCATCCATCATAGTCATCATGCTTACAAGTTAGGAAGTTGTACCAACCAACCAGAATGTCTAATAGTGAGATTTTCTGTTTTATTGATGGGAATTTGAGACAAAAGAAATATGGCATCATGTAAAAGTCAACAGGTTCTTCAGTGACATAAAGGTAATGTGGAAAAAATCAATTTCATTTTTTGCAACATTATTTAGAGTACAGTGGATCCAGCACCTATCTTTTTCATGATATAATGGCATAACCCTTCTGTACAATTTACAAAGCCCGATTCTTTTTTCCCTTACCCACACTTTCCCATATATTTTTGCCAGCTTCATTTTTTCATTTAAGTCTCCAAATATCAGAGGCATATTGATTTAACTTAGAGGGTATTAGTGAGCTCTTCATAAAAAGTCTTGACTTCTTCATCCTAAGCGACCAATGTGGATGCACAAGTTTGAATTATTTTCAGGGTAGTCTTTTGAAAATATTTATCATTAGCTCAGCAGAGATAGCCCGTGAAACAGTGTTTTGTTTTAGACATTCAATAAAATCAATTCCAAGAAAGAACTAAGACATCCTTTCATTTACCTGCCAGTCTCTTCTTTCTTCTGATTTCCTTTTTAGCAAAAATGTCAAGACAGATTTGATTCAACTTCTCCAGTAATGTGTCCACTCACAGGTCATTAGAAAAGTATTTCACATTAATCCAAAAAAATATGTGATTCTTAGCCTCTTCTGTCCCTTTTTCTTACACTGAAGAAGTATAAAGGGGTCACTGGAGACTTAGGACCATCTTATATTTCTCTTTCTTCTCCAAATAGGTTATTATGGCCAAAAAATTAATCACGGAGAAGCCAGATCACTGGTGATGAGCTTCTGGGTATTTATCTAGAGTAACCCCTGGAAAGCACATTTAATCTGTTACCAATTGTACTCTAATATTTTTCAATATGGCAGAAACTGCATATTATTCTGGTATACTCTTCAAAAATCCACAACCACCTCCACACTACAATGAGGCACAAGAGCAAGATTTTATGGAGTCATTTGTTTAAAATAAAAGGTATCATTGATGAGTGTATCGGGGAATAAGCAAGCTTTGGGGAACAAATGTACAACAATGTACCATATCTATATTATTATGTAACTGACTAAAAGAGTTGGATAATTTAAGATCATATAGTTTTTTTTTTTCCAACAAGGTATCTCCTATCCAGAGATTTAAGATTCCTTTAAACATATAACAATAAAAATAACATGGCTGCATGAGCCTCTGATCATAAATGTTAGATTAGGCAAAAAAGGAAATGTAAGCTCACTGAAGTTTTTACTAATGTGACACAGAGGATTCACCACAAAAGTCCATGTTAAACAGGATTTTTCTGGAGAGGGTGAGGTCCTCCAGGGGCTTATTTGTAGATAATATTATTGTGATGTCACCAAGCCCTAAAACACTGCAGAATCTTTGGAAGAAATGTATGAACGTCCATGAGCTTGGCCAACATTCTTCCAGGGTTTCTAGATGGCAGATCTACACAAAGTCAAAATTAATATCCCACAAAGGATAATGGAGAGGTATTTGGTGGGTGCAGGCAGGCTGGAAATACAACCAAAGAGGAATCTGAAAGAAGGTCAGAAGTGAAAGACGCTGTCCAAAAAACGTAAGACAAGGAAATAGATGAGCTGGTTTGGGGCAACTAGTTGTCATAATAAACAGAGCATTGAGCCTAAAAATCAAGAAGATCTGAGTGTAAAGTTTAAACTCAGGAACCTCTGTCTTCCTGAGTTTCTATAAAATGGGGATAATAATAGCAAATGAAATAATTGTAAAATGCTTAGCATGGATTCTGGCATATAATAAGTGCTTAATAAATGCTTGTTCCCTTCCCCCTTACACAGTGAGGGAATGATAGGCAGTCACCAGCATGCTTTGATGGTACTTTCATGATATCAAGAGAAATCACGGAAAGCCTCCAGCATACTGGGGGAATTTGTGGGCGGGGATGTACCAGAGGGATGTACTGTAATAATAAGTAAATGGAAAGAAATTTCAGAGAGCAGACACGAGGAGGAGGAGGAAACAGCCGGCCTAAGGAGCTTGTTTGGGCCACAGGTCATTTGAGGAACTATTTTTCTCGGATGGCCTTTTTTTTGCCTTTTGTCTTTGTATCAGACATTTCAACTTGCCCTCTTCCAGATTGACCCGGCAAATAAAAACATCCAACACAGGGAAGCTTCTGACAGAATCGGGATTCTGCCCTCCTAGCTCCTTCCCTCTTTGCCACCAGGAGGGAGGGATGTTTCACTTGTTCTTCTCCAGCACTTCCAATGGGTTTTTTTGGCTTTCCAGAGCAGAAATACTTTATAATAAATGTTCCAGCCTACCACTCTGGAGAAGTGGAAGGTTCTTAGGAAGTATGCCGCACATGTTTTCAGACTCTCAGCTTGTGAATTGTGCTGTCCAACCCTACTTTTTAAAACACTGTTTGTTATACAAGACACGAGGGAGAAGGTGATGATGTAAGAAGCAGAAGATAAAAACTCTTAGTGTCAGAGAGGAGGGGATTTTGGAGACCAGAAGTCCCTTCTCTTTAATACTGGGAGTTTGTACAGCATCTCTCATTTGAACCTTCCCGTGGCCCCTCTCTGTCTTACAGATGCAAAAACAGAATCAGAGAACTGAGGCAACTTAGTGATTGTCCCCCAGCTACTAAGTTTCAGAGGTAGCATTTGAACCCAGCTCCTCACTTTTGTTATTGTTCAGTCAATTCCCCCATTTGGGGTTTCCTTTTGCCATTTCCTTCTCCAGTTCCTTTACAGATGGGGCAAACAAGATTAAGTGACTGGGGCAGGGTCGCATAATTGGATTTGAAGGAGATAAATCTTCCTAATTCCAGGCCCTGTGCTCCGTACACTACTAGGCTACTTAGCTGTCCCTTCTTACCCCACTACTTCTCTCTCACAGCACTTCAGTGATCCCTTTTGCCCCAATAATCATCCTAACTTGCCCTTGGGCACGAACCCACAGTGTCTTCCCAGCCACTTAGCATTTCGAAGTGCCTCAGTCTTCCAAAATATTCTCTCCCTACCGTTAAATCCTGGTGTGACCAAAAATGTCATGGGGACACAATTCGTGTAAGTCCCTGGCTCGCCATGAGCTAAAATTTCACATTAGTTTCATTTGTCGTGAACAATTAATCCTTCAGGGAAAAAACCACCAAGTGATCTCACCAATACAGAAACCAATCCCTGGAAGAATCAGAGACCCTTTGATAAAGATCAGGACTGTGATGGTTTAAAAAGGAAAAAAAGAGGGGGGGAAGGAGCGGAGGTTCCCTGGCTCTAAGCATTTCCTTGTTTCTGGGGCAGCTATCTATGTTTTTTAGAAGAGTGGGGAAAGTCTGTGTATGTATGCATGGCCTCTGCCCTTTGCTGGGTTGTTTAGGATATTAGTGATTCAAATGCAAACAGAGCTCTGCAGGACTGTTTTGTGTTCTTCTGAATAGTACAAGGTCCCTAAGCTACAACCCTGCATAGATAGACATCAATTCCAGGAAATGTTATCTGCAAACATTGTCTGAGTTGGGAGCTGGGCAAGCTGCTCACAAATGGAATTCTCAGGGTTTTGATTACTCTAAACAACTCAGATTTCCTTGTCCCTCACCCCAATTCATTTCCCTTTCTTTCTTTACTTTATTGGGGGCCAGGGGTAGGAGAGAGGAGCAGGAATCACTGGGATGGGATATGTTGGCATAATTACTTCTTGTCTGCAGGGCAGAGGGCAAGCACCTGGACTTACTCATTGGTTCTATCTCCACTTCCCTACCCAGTCCCCCACTCCCATCCAAGACTTGGCCCTGGGTCTTTCACATTATAGGTGTTCAGGAAACAGAAGATCAATGAACGGAGAAAGAGCCAGCAAATTACCATAGCTTATCAGAAAAAAAAAAATGGAAAGAAAAGTCACAACTGGTAGAGGACATAGCCAGGGCTACAGTCAGGAAAACCTAAATTCAGAACCTGCCTCAGACACATAAAGGTGTTGTGGAATCTAGATTGGAGTTTGGGGTTTTCTTTTTCCCCCAGTATCATGGCCCTCTTTGGAAGTCCTGGAAAGCCCTTCTAGGAGTTATGTTATTAAAAGTATAAAATAATAATAATAATACATAGGGTTACAAAGGAATCCAAAAGTTAGTGAAAAGAAAGATCTGTTTTTTTCTCCATCCAAGGTCACAGACCCACTATTTATGGAATCTATACCTCCCAGGTTAAGAACACCTGCTCCATATCATCAAATCCCAAGTCTCTTACAGAGAAGGAAGTCTCACCCATGCTAAGTGTCATCCCTGTGTCAGAGCTGAGAAGCACTCAGTGCTCTGTCCCTTGTGTCAGACATCCTCTGGGACTGTTGGGGACGTATCCAATAGAATGTCCAAACTTGGAGCCCGGCTGATGCAGTAAAAAAAACATAAAAGGTGGGATGGAAACTCAGACTCATAGGACCTGAATCCAAGTCTCAGCTCAGCCACTTACTTCTTCTGTGACACTTGGCAAAGAACTTCACTTCTCTGGGTCTGTTTACTCATCTCTAAAAAAGGAGGTGCAGGTCTCTTCCATCCCTACATCCATGAGCCTACCTATGAACGGCCCCAAGGAATTCAAAGAAATTCGATTTCACAGGCTCAGAGGTCTAGACCTGCAAGGGACCTCAGAAGCCTTCTAGTTCCACCCCCTTTGTCGTACAGGTGAGGAAATTGGGGTGCAGGCAACCAGCCCCAAGTCGCCAGAGCAGAAAGCATCAGAAGTGGGGTCTGACTCTACCATCAGTGTTTTGTGGGTCTGTTTACCCTCACCACATCCCAGACAGACACTCAGTCTTCGATAATGAGCAAGCTGTAATCATCCTAACAGACTCGGAGACTCAGAGAATGTTAGAAGCAAAAGGGAGCCCAGCCTCCATGGCTCCATTGCTCATCAAGCCCATCCTTGTTGACTGACTGATGAGCCAGGAGTAATTACTGCACAAAACAGCTGCCAATTAAATCATTCCATGCTTACACTTCATGGTTTCACAATTGCATCAGTGGAGATGCTCCCTCCAATGGTATAGAGAGTGGTCTAGCTATATATTTTTTTCTTTACTTGCCCATGTCCTCCCATGAATCCTCCATGGGATGGGAAGGGAGGATTTCAGCTAAAAACAATAAAGTATTTAGGATTACAAAGAAAACCAATTATACTGGTATATAGTCATGGAAAACAGTTTTTTAAAGGTTTACACCCCTCAGGTCACAACATCTCTTTTGTGGTAGCCAACAAGTGACAACCAAGAGGTTGCCTTCATGTAGAATATAGCTGAATAAATCATGGGACATGAATATGATAGAATATTATTGTGACGCAAGAAATCATGAAATGGAGAGCTCCAGAGGCAATTGCCAACTAATATAAAGAGAGTAGAAGTAGACACAATCTATACTGTAATAACATTACAGAGAAAAACAGATTTGAAAGATTTTAAAACTTTGATCAAAATAATACCGTCCTAAGTTTAAAAGAATGAGGATGAAACACACTATTCACCTTCTTATAAAGAAATGATGGAATTAAAATGCAGAAAAAGCCATACTTTTTGAACATGACTAATGGGTTGGTTTTTTGGTTTGTTTTGTGTTTTTTTTTGGCAAGACTTTATTTTGCAGGACCTTGCAGCTAAGTATTAAGATACTTATTTTGGCTTTTGTTTGATAAGGAGGTAGAGAGAAGAACAACTTAATTTTTAAAATGCATGTTAATGGAAACTAATTTTAAGAATCTCTGCTCTATTATATACATGACTTATCATGTTAAAAGAACTTTTACTAATTTGATTTTGTGAATCCTTTTTACCTTATACATTTCCTGGGATGAAGTAAATAAAAAACTTCCCCATACCTAATAAGTAAATTATACACTGGATGCCTGTGAAGGAGCAGAAACCTTGTTACTCACATTTATTTATTTATTTAGGTTTTTGTATTTATTTTTTTTTTCTGAGGCAATTGGGGTTAAGTGACTTGCCCATGGTCACACAGCTAGGGAGTGTTAAGTATCTGAGGCCATGTTTGCACTCAGGTCCTCCTGACTACAGGACTGGTGCTTCATCCACTGTGCCATCTAGCTGCCCCATTACTCACATTTAGATAGAGAAGTCATAAATAAGCTTTTTAAAATTTTTTTTTATTTTTAGAGATTTTCTTAAAGTTTGATTCGGTTGAAAGAATGGTGGGTAGACCCTCAGGACTATACTCAGTCCATGTGAGCCCTGAATTCCTTGAGATCCCCGAGGCCATAGGTAATATTACAAAGGAGCAGGACTTAAAACTTTGATAGTAGTTAAAAATAGAAAAGTCAATCAGAAATGCAGCCTGGATAAATAAGGTCCATTGAGTAGAAATGTCCACTGTTTGATAGACTCGAGGACATAAATAATGGAGAGAAAGGGGTTAATCCTCAACAAAAGCTGCTGAGAAAACTAGAAAATCCTGGGGGGAAATTAGGTTTAGACCAGCATTATTTCCATATACCATAATAAGTTTCCAATGAATAAGCAAGTAAATATAAAAAGTCACATAAAAAATAAAACCTAGAGAACAACAGGAGGTACTTTTCACAACTGTGACTTGAGGGAAATGTTTTAACCAAACAAACAATAGCAGAGATTATAAAAGATAAAACAGATCATTTAGATTGCACAAAAGTAAAAGACTTTTGGACAATAAAATCAATGCAGCTAGAGTTAAGAACAGAAGTGGTTCAGAAGGGGCAGGGAAGAAATGTGTGCATCAAACATCTGATAAGAATTTGTTTTCCAGGATATTTAGGGAACTGACAGACCTATGTGACCACAAATCATTTCCCCAGTAGAAGGGGAACAATAAAGGGGACAGTTTTCAAAATGAAGAATTGCAGACTCTCCAAAACCCTACAAAAGATTGTTCCTAGTCACTAATTAGCAAAATGCAAATTCAAACAACTTTAAAGTTTCATTTCATATTCTTCAAAGTGGCAAAAGTGATGAAAAATAAAAATAAACAAAGTTGTAGGAACGGTGGGGAGATGAACACACCAATTCACTATTAGAGGAGTTATAAATTGGTTCAATCTTTATGGAAAACAATTTTGTTTTCTCACATAATTCTAAACCATTCATACCTTTTCACCCAGACATATTCCCTGGGAATATCAGAGACAGAAAATAAGGTCCCAAATACCTGGGGGGGGAAGATAAAACTGGAAACAAAGTGAATGTCTAACAATTGGGGATTGGATTAGATATATCTAGCCTACAGTCCATCAGTCAGCCCCAAGCAAAACCACCTAGAAAGCCAGAAGCAGATTAAAATATAAGTGGGAGATGTTTAACAAAATAAATAAAAATATAATACAACATAGATAATATTTATAATTTCCCAAGTCAATATGAATAGAAACTGTTTCTATTTGAGTTGAGATTAAGCAACTTATAATTGAAGAAGGTAAATTTACTATACTGAAAGAAATGGTAAAATGAGCAATATGCAAAAAAGAAAAAAGTTGAAAAACGTGCAGAATTGGATGCAGAATGAAGAGCCGGGAAAACAAATCTACAAGGATCCAAATAATGCAGCAAAAATGCTAAAAGTCAATTAAATTCATATTCTTGTATTGACCAATATTAGTTCAGAAGGCCCAATAAAGAAAGATACTTCCCTCTTCTCAATGTAGGAATGCAGTGCAATGTCTACTTTCTCTATCTATTGCTTTTATTTAGTTGTTCTTTGTTACAAAGGGGTCTGGTGGCTAGGAAGACTGCCATTTAGGAGAAATGACTATCAGAAATTAAAAGCTCAATACAAATTTTAAAAGAATAAGCTATGATAAAAATAAGCAGTACCATGCTGTTACCTCACATCAGCTCGCTATTCCAATTGCTCCTGTCTAGACACCACCTATGAGGTTTGGGGAGAGAGTGGAAGTTGTTTTGTTGTTGCTATTTTTTTTTATGAAATACTTAACAGTTAGTGAGTGTGCATCAAAGTGGTTAGTGGCCAAGTGCCACTTAGTGATTGCAAAAATTATTTATTTTTTCTTCATAATACTGAGAATATAACAATTTACCTGTGTCTACATAAGGATGGAGGCAAATTTCAAGAGCTTTTGCCATTTAAAAAGAAAGCAGCGTTGATCAAAAGGCACATGATGCAATCAATCACACTTTTTCCCAACTCTAAAAAGAAGTGCCATAAGAGTTATTACTCATTTTTATGAAAGACCAGCAAGGTGGTAAAATGGATGGAGAGCCTGAGGTAGAATCAAGATGATTCAATTAAAATCCCACTTCTAACACTTTGTCATTGTATGACCGTGGACAAGTCAGAAGGCTCAACATCCTTTTTTGTAAAATGGAAATGAGGGCTCCCTACAGTCCTAGATGTCATCATTATTTGGGAAAGGAAAGACAACAGGATTTTGTAGGCAGAGATCTGGCTACTGCAAGAAGGCTAGAGCGAAGGTCTAGCTTTGACACTTGCTAAAAAGCCACAGGAAAATAGTTTTCTACAACTTTCTCTTCTCTAATAGCTATCACAGCACTTGCACTATCTGCCTCATGGGTTGCTTGGAAGGAAATCTCTTTGGAAATTTTGAAGTACCTAACGATCTGGTTAGACCAAGTCACTAAGAACCCACGGACAGAAAGAAACAGCTAAAATAATGATGGGTCCATTAAATGCAGATCCTGGCATCAAATCCCCATATTTGTTCTAATCTTGACTACATACGATTAATACCTTTAAAAGTGACTGGGCTCTGCTGACCTTGAATTTGCATATTTGCATATTTGTAAAAGGCTCCCTAACCCTTAACCTCCTCACCAAAAAGTCACCTGGCCAGCCTAACAACTTCAGGTCCCTGAGAAGCAACCTGCAATTTTGGTTTCCTGGAATTATCAACCTAAGATGCTTCATTACCTGGAGCAAGAATCAGCCATGAAACCACACTGGCAGCAAGGCAGAGTAGTATTGGGTAACTTTATGTTCTTCTCTGTACCCACAAAATTCATAAACTGCCAATAAATCTTGCAGTTAGATTGACTGAGTCCTGGACTTTGTCTCTGTTCCTTGAAAAACAGACTGCATTGTTGTGCTACAGAAATGCCAGCTGTTGTTCCTCACTGTAGTTGTGTCTACCTGAGCAAAGAAGTCCATTGAGTTAATTAGCTAGAAGATCCAGAACCAAATAATAATAAAAATAATTCTGTACTTACTCACATATTGTCCTCGTTTTCCCACACACTCAAGGACTTTGAGTGTATAATCATTTCATTCTTTATATTTTTATTGCCAGAAAGGTCAGAAAACTGACCTGAAAGTCAGCAAGACCTACCTGGATTTTAGTTTTGCTCATGACATGTATGTGGTTGGGTGCCCTCACGCAGGGAACTTGAATTTTCTTACCCAAGAAACTGTTTAAGACCAAGTTACAAATCAGGGGCTACTCCACATTGGATCTTTTTCTCCCTAGGATTGTCCCAGTCCAGTGAAATGTCAGACTCAGTCCAAAAAAAACCCTCAAAATACCCACCCATCCCACCATCATTCTCTCTTTATGAGCTACCTTAATTCTGAGTGAGAAAAGAGAGGGAACCCAATAGCTGAAAAAGACCTTAAAGATCATCTAATCTAGCTTCTCCTTTTATAGATGAGATTAAGAGCAGAAGAAATTAGGAGTCTTGCCTAAACTCCTGCAGAGAGTGACAGAACTGGACTCAACTGAAGATATTCTGATGCCATCTCCATTAGATTTTAATTTTTTATTATATTTTTAAATTTTCAAGTATTTGGTTTTTTTCCCTCAAATGTCTTTCTATTCACTAAAAAAAAGAAGGAAGGAAGGATGAAAGGAAGGAAAGGGAAAGAGACAGAGAGAGAAAGGGGGAAGAGAAATAAAAAGCCCATATATCACGAAACACAGTCAAACAAAATAAATTCTCACTTTGGTCACATTTGTTATTCTGTATATTAGTCCATCATTTTTCTGTTAGGTGAGCAAAATTCATCTTGATCAGTTTTCATGAATTGTGGTTGATTTAACTGATCAGAGTTCTTAAGTCCCTTAGAATTATTCATTTTCCACAATGTTCATGTTAAAGTTTAAATTGATAGAGACTCCTTGTTTCCAAAGGTGCTTTGTTGTGTTTACTATCACAAAAAGAGCTGGTATAAAAATTTTTGCACTGATTTCCTCCTTCTTTTATTTCTTTGAAGTACAAACCTAGATAGTAGTAGAGATGGGTCAAAGGGCATTGTCCATTTAGTAACCTTATGTGCATAATTTCAAACTGCTTTGCAAAATGGTTAGACTAATGCACAGCTCTCCCAACAGTGCATCAATTAGCCTATTTTCCCACAGCCCCTCCAACATTTGTCATTCTCTTTCTTTTGTGTGAGGGGGTGGGGGGGATCAGCTTTGGTAATCTAATGCATGTGAGATGGAATCTCAGAACAACTTTAATTTGCATTTTCCTAATTATTAGTAATTTTGGATATTTTCCCATATATCTTCTTTTGAGAGTTGACTATTCATATTTTTAGACAACTTCTCAATTCAGAAATAGCTCTTATTTTTATAAATTTGAATCAATTTCATATATCTTGGAAACAAGTCCCTTAATAGAGAAATTCACTGCACAGATCTTTTCAGAGTTAACTGTTTCCCTTCTAGTTTTGCTGTTTATTGTTTGTATAAAACTTTTTCATATTTGATGTATACAAAATTATGAATTTTATCTCATCCTTATTTGGTCAAGAACCCTTCCTTTATTCATTTATCTGAAAGGAAAATTTTTGATTGTTTGTCTAATTTGTTGCTGATGGGAGCAATTATATTTAGGACATGGATACATGCGAAGTATGAAGTGCTGGTCTAAACTTTCTTTCTGTGCACTGTTTTCTAGTGTTCCAAGTTTTCAATCAAATGCTTAGTCTTTAGTTCTATAGCTGGGATCTTTGTGTTTGTTGAACACTGAGCTAATAAGATCCTTTGTTTCTGTATATTGTATTTATATAATCTATGCTACTACTCAATCTCAATTTTTTAACCAATACCAAATGGTTCCATTGCACCTTATCACATTTCCAAGGGGCCCTGCATATAACCTAACTGCAATAATCATCATAACTGGTACTTATATTGCTTTTTAAAGTTTGCAAAGCATTTCATATATAGTATCACATTTGACCTTTACAACAGCCTATAAGGTAAGTATTTTTATTATTTTCATTTGACAAATGACAAAACTGAGATTTTTAATCATTTAATTAAGTGACTTGTCCAGGATCATACACCTAAATAAGTGTCTAAAGCAGACGCCCCCAAATCCAAATCTGGAACTGTACCACCTAATTGACTCTGAATATCACATGACCATACAATTCAAATCATGCATAATTTTTAAAGTAGAAAATGACGTAGTGAAAGAACCTAAAGTGAATTTTAATGAATTTTCAAGAAATTATTAATAAGCCTCTCAGTGTCAATATTAAAATGAGCTTTCAATTTTATTTGACCCCCAAATCTGAGGTGGTGTATTCTATTGGGGAAGCAGCAAAGGAAATCAATTTATGGGGGCAAATTTAAGTAAATAAAACCTCAAGAAAGAAAAGGTAGAAACAACCACAAATGAAATTCATTAGGTAGATGTTTTGGGAAGCTTTGAACAGCACAATTAGATTTCCCTGGAAAGCAGTCATCAAGTCCTCCAAAAATCCTGTTTGTCAGTTCCAAGGGAGGGAGACAGGGTACAACTCAAATTAGACTGATCCAGACAGGAGATTAAATAGCCCATTTTCTTGCTTTCAGGCATGAAAACTGCATGAGGGAGATAAGATAAATTGTCCAAATTTAAGAAAGTAGTCAGGACCAATTCATTCACATAATCAATCATGTTTAGGATTTCTCAAGAACCTAAGAAAAAAAAATTTACAGGAACACTATATGGGGAACCAGACATTGCACATAAGAGAATTTTCTAATTGATGAAGTTTATCCCTCAAGTGTTACTTCTTTGCTAATTCATCCTTCCCTCCCCTTTAAATAAAATCTAAACTCGATTACACACGGACCTGTCTTTTTAAGCAGAGAACACTGAATATAATTCAGCCTTTTTTGATGACTCTAAGCTTTTTGCCATGAATACATACATTATTAGACTCTGCAGACCTGAAATACATGACAAGCTCCTGTCAGCTAAGTAGCTCTCGGTCTCCTCCTTGGAGTTGTCACCTGTCACAGCCCCCATGAGAGTTTGATCCTCCTAATTTGCTATGACCTGTGAAATCAGATAAGCACACTCTTAAAGGCTAAATGTTAACTAAGAGTAAATAGGCTTCTAAAGGCAGACCTGAGTCCCCTTCAGAGGGGACTTGGGATGTGGTGACTGCCCCAGGTAGAGAGGTTAATTACTACCTTTAGAGTAAGAAGTGCTGGAAGTCTGCTCTCCACAGAAGCAGCCTTTCATACTTTTCCACATGCAGTAAATCTCTTTTATCTAGATCTTGTTGCTTTCCCCCCAGATCTCTCAGAAGATGATTCCAGGCAAAGGGATCCTTGAGGAGGGAGTTTTTTTTTTTTTTAAACCAAGAGCTCCCCTAGGAAGCTCAAGAACTTGATGCAGTAAAATTGTCAGGATTTGGGGAGGGGGCATGGCATGTGGGGGAGTTTCTGTGTCTTAATCTTTCTTTTTATTGGGAGGGCTTCAACAAGCAGAAGCCAGTGAGTGTAAACCACACTGAGGGGAGTGCACCACAGGGATGTCCAGGGGAGGAGTAAATTCTAATTTAATCAGATTGAGAGAGATGAAGCTGGAGGGTCGGTGACGAGGGATCTCACATCCTGAAGCAAGTGTCCAGCAAGAAGTCCACCTTCCCATCAGTCCGGACGATACAAGGGACTTGAACCCACCCAACATCCTCAACCATGGAAGTCAGGATGTTTATTTAACTGAAACTGTTGCTGATTTCACTCTAAAAAAGAACCAGTAAGTTTCCATCCTAATGTCGCAAGAGATGAGGGAAATAGCCATAGATGCTATTTCTGAAATATGGGTCTAATCTTACTTTTTATTATTCTTTTCCTAACCTATTTAGACACCTAAGTAACATAAAAATCCATTTCAGAGAGTCTATTGATTGACAGCTCAAAAAATGAAAATGAAGTAGCCAGAGGATGGGGAGAAAGGATTTCATTAATGGACACATATACTCACATACTCTTAAATTAATGTGAGAACATGGCATAGTTTAAATGAGAGCCCCTAGGAAACTGAGAAACCAAATAGGAATAGACAGCTCCTCCCATGACTGAACATAGAATGATGCTCCAATTTGTAGCCCTAATATGTGCAATCAAACCTAATATGAGCAAGGGAAAGACAGCAACTACCTTCTGAGAAGGAGAATACAAGCAAATTACCCCAGAAGATTCAGGTGCTATTTAAATATACTCAACTATTTAGTGACTAATCCATTTAGTCACAGTTAATATTCATTGCAAATAAAAGTAATTCATTTTTTCAACATTTTGCAATAATAGATTTTGAAAAGGAAAGATCCTGAGAGGTCCCTCCTTCTACAATTCACTGTTAAAGACAATGAGGCTCAAGTTGTTGTGTAAGGATACACAAATAGTAAGAGGCAGAATCTGTTACATATCGAAAGAAAATACATAGAAAAGCAAATCTAATAAAAAAAAATCCTCTCATTTGGAAGTCATTCTCACCCATATCCTAAGATTTCTACTATCAAATCTAGAGCATTGGATCTGTAGTCAGGAAGATCTGAGTTCAAGTTCCGCTTCAGACACTTTCTAGTTTTGTGAGTTTGGGACAATTTATATAACGTGTTTTTCAGTCTACAAAATGGGGATCATATAGCACCTACCTTCTGGAGAATAAGACATAAGAATAAAACAAAATAATATTATAAAGTCTTTGCAAACCCTTAAAGTGTTATCTATTATTACTATTATTATTATCACCTCTCATTTACATAGTGCTTTAAGTTTTTCACCTACTACCCTGTATGGTTAGTAGCTCAAGTGTTGTTATTCCCATTTTACAAATGAAGAATCTGAGACCAAGGTAACTTGCTCAAGGTAGAGCAGAGATTTCAATCCAGGTCCCCTAATTCCAGGTCTAGCCTGTCCTCCACTATACCACATAACAGAAAAAAAGAGAAAGAAGTGATTCTTAATATCTTTGTATCATGGACCCCTTTGGCAATCTGGACCCTTTACAGAAAAATAATATATATTTTTTTATATAAAGCTTTTTATTTACAAAACATATGAGTGACCTTTCAACACTGACCTTTGCAAAAACTTTTTTTCCCAAGCTTTTCCCCTCCTTCCCCCCACCCCCCCACCCCTAGATGACAGGTAATTTAATACATGCTAAATAGGATAAATTATATGACAAATACATGTATACATATCTATAGTTATCTTACTGCACAAGAAACATCAGATCTAGAAAGAGAAGAAGGAAAAAACAACCTAAGAAGGAAAACAAAATGCATGGAAATATTCACAGAAAGCATTAAAATGCTGTGTGGTGGTTCACTCTCAGTTCCCACAGGCCTCTCTCTGGATGTAATATATATGTTTTTAAATAATTGAAGGAAATGTTAAATTTCAGGTTGAAGTTAGTGAAAATAAAGACCTTTTGCATGCAATTTCACAGAATTGTGAAAATTTCACTGCTGGTTTTATAGTGGCTTTTTAATGATGCTGAACAATAACATGAATGAAGTTTTATAAACACTTTGTACATTATCTCATTTGAGCTTCACAACAGGTCTGTGTGATATTTAAAAATATACACTTGTTTTTAAACCCATTTTACAGATGAGAAAATTCAGGCTCAGATCAGTTAAATGATTTTCCTAAGGCCACACAAAAGCAAAGTTTCAGGAATGGGATTTGAGTCTACATCTCTCTCACTCATAAATATCAGCTGCTCCTTTTTTTAATATTTGTGTTTTCTCAAATATGGAGAAAAGTTTTGCAGCCTTTTTTCCACTCGACCATCTGCCTTTTATCATGTGGGGCTCCACAGAATTTCTTGATGTTAAAAAAAAAAAAGCATCCTCATATTTGAAAAAGTTAGTCATCTCTCTTTAAGAAGTAATTTTCCCTTCACTCTTGTGCTTACAAACAGTAATTTTTAGAAGTACAAGTAGTTCTGAGTCTTTTCTTCCCTAATAAAAGTCCTTCCATTTATCCTTTATCTTTTCCTCTTACATCAAATGGAGGAAGGAAGTAGATCATATCTCAGCCTTGCTTTCCATTGCTCTGTCTGGTCACCTACATGAGGAGAACCAAAAAGTGCCCCTGGCTAGAAAGGCTTCCAGACCATAAATAGATGGCCAGACCCACACCAATGATTCTCCTTCTGCAGCTTAACTCTCCCCATGGGGCAAGAGCTGAGGGCGACTGGAAGTGATAATCAGCAGCCCACAAGAGTCAAGGCTGAGTTTGTCTTAAAACTGATAAAGACACAAATGTACCTCACCACTTAAAAGGGAAAGGAGCCTTATCTCACAACAGCCAGGTCCCTGATAGGCTGCTGTGTTTCTGCATTAAACAAAACAACTCCAAAGTTTGGGAGGAAAATTTCATCCAATTTGAAATAGCCTTGAACTGGGTGGGCTGTCAGGAGACCTGAGTTGGAGTCCCAGATCTACTGCTCATTAGGTGTATCCTTGAGCAAATTTCTCAGAGTCTGTTTTCTCATCCGGAAAAGAAGAATCATAATATTTCCCTTATCTACATCACAGGAATGGGTGAGGATAAAATTAGATTATGCAGCTGAGGAACTTAACCTTTTTTTTTTTTTTTTTGCATCATGGATTCCCTGAGGCAGTCTAGTGAAGTCTATGAACATCTTATCAGAAATTCTTGAAAAAAAAATAACATAAAATATAGAAAATTACAAAGGAAATGCATCATATTGAAATTAAGTTATCAAAAATAATTTAAAAACAAGTTTATGGACTCCAAGTGAAGAATCACTGATATTTAGGAAAATGCTTTCAAAAGTATAAAATGCACACTCACTCTCTCTAATATATATAAATACATGCACACATATATGTACATACACATCCATAAACAGACAATATACTTATACATGTGTGTTTGTTTTAGTAAATATTATATATATCACATATATATATGAGCTAATATTACTGTCATTATTAGTTCTATTATCCTTAAAGCTATATGATGTGATCTATATGGCTGTTTTTCAAATCAATTAACAAACATTTATTAAGCAACATGTCAGGCAATGTGCCAGATGAAGAAATAAGTACAAAAAAATGAAACTAGCCCAATTCCCAAAGAGTTTATAGTCTAATGGTGAGCACAAGTGAGTGTGTAAGTATATGTACATATGTATGCATATAAATACAAAGATAGGACATATAAAGTAGCTAATTACCAAGCTGTTTGATGTGGCAGGGACCAGTCATGAGGGATAGGAATGACAGCAAAGGCCCGAATTCTCTGAGATGTAGGCGATAAGGGAAGGTGCTCTGGCCCTGGGCAGATTTGGAAAGCAGAGGGTTATGTGTGAGTAACAAAAAGGGTAACTCGGCCGGACCGCCCCATGTGGGGGAGAGGAGGCTGGAAAGATCCGCAGGAGACACAAAGGCAATGTGGCGCCCAGCCTGGGCCCTCAAGGAGTGTGCTAGGGAAACACAAGAGTTAAATGGGGAAATATGTAATTTGGGGAAGGAAAACTAGGAAGATCAGTAGGGCTAGGTCATAAAAGATGCTAAGAGGAGGAAGGCGGTTCAGTTCACAGGCGTTTATTGTGTCCTGTCCAGTGCTGGGCACTGTGCAGGACCCTGGGATACAAAGGCAGAAACAAGGTCCGTGACCTTGAGGAACTCCCAGGGAAACAGGAAACACCTTGTGTGAAGGTGAAAATAACTAAACTTGGCAACAGCTTAGAGATGTGGGGTGAATGCTGGAGAGGGGTTGGAAATGATCCTGAAGGCCTGGACCGAGGTGATGGGGTGGATGGGGGTCTCCTCAAAGGCCTGGACCGAGGTGATGGGGTGGATGGGGGTCTCCTCAAAGGCATGGGCCCAACTGATGAGGAAGAAGGAGTGCTGTCAATCTAAGGGAAGTTGATAAGGAAAGTTCACAGTCTTGGTGGAGAAAATAATGTGTCTGTTTTGGGACGTGAGATCGCAAGGAGCACGTTATGGGAGTACCAAGAAACAGCCTTTCCCAGAGAGTCAGAAGGCGGTTCCAAGCTTGAGGAACAGTGTAAGGCAGATCTAACCAGACTGGCTAAAGCCCACTGGGAAGGACCTGGCCCAACTGAGGGGAGTGTGTTTTGCTAGAAACATCAGGGAGAGTCCCAGGCTCTTTATGGGCAAGCTGCCAGGGCCAGGTCCTGGGCCTGTTCCTCCCTTTGCCTCTGTCTGTCTCTGTCTCTGTCACTCACCATCAGGGTATAGGAACTGGACCCAAGCTTCCACAGAAAACTTCCTCAAAGGCAGGTGGGCTGCCCCTGGTCCCACTGCTGTCCCTCCTCCGAGGACATCAGGAGGAGGAGGAGGTTTCCTCTTGTGAGGGAATCACAATTTCACTGGAACCAAAACCTCCCTGGAACAAAAGGATTTCTGAGACCCTTGATTACAGGCAGCATTCCCCAGGAAAATCTGGATTCTCTCTGAGAAGAGCAAATGATTCTCGTTCAAAGGTTTCCCCCTTGGGCCCGCCTTTTCCAAGGAGCTTATTGTGCACTCAGAAATTATACAAATCTCACTGTCTGTCAACTGTGCACTTCAGAGAGACTTTGCTGCTCTTTAAGTCTAATAGAAACCTCTTCTAAAGATCCCACCTAGCTGACAAATCTACCCAGATAGAAGGCCAGCTGGGGTCTGGGGGATTCATTAATTCAGTCAGTCAACAAATATTTATTAAGTACTTATATCATGGCCATTTAGCTCCTGGTTCGTGGGGGACACAAAAGAAATCCAAGACATATTCCCTGTCCTTGTGGAATTTATTTTGTCTTCGGGAAGAGCCCAGGTACAGATGTGAAAAGCTAAATAACATGGCAAGTACTAAATGGCAAACCAATAACAAAAGGAGATAACCTTGTTGATTAAACTCTGCCTCCGGCGACTCCCTAGGACTTCCAGACTACTTACAGATGAGTGTGATATGTTGGTGGAAGGGCTTCCCACACCAGAATTCCCTATGATAAGGAAATCACAGTATCTTCTAATAATAAAAGGGATCCCAGGGAGTGTAGTGTTAAAATGCTAATTGAGTGGTATCAGTCCTAAGAAAGGACAAATCACTGCACTGGTTTTATTGGAAGGTGGATTTTCAACTGGGGTTGGAAAGCCTCATTGAAACTAGAACAAGAGATCAAGGCTGGGCGGAGCGAAAAGGTGACTTTCTGCCTCTCCTCCTATCTTCTCTCAAATCAACAATAAAATAAGCCTCTGAACTGATCTTCAAGTCAACGAACTCAGAAATATTTGGACACTGCTCTCTGGATAACTTCATAACAGGTTAGTCGGACTCGGACAGAGAGATAAATAGACTACAACTGTGCAGGCCAGAAGCGAGGGTGGGACTCAGCTCGGGTGGGACTCAGCTCGGCTCACCTTGGAAGAAATTCCAAACTCCAAACTCCAAATTCTAAACACCTGGAGTTTATCTGAGGCACTCGGGACACTCTGCCCTGATTGGGGACAGGTGTTCTGGCAGACTTGCCTTGTTTAAGGAGTAATTCGGACTTAGTCCTAGCCCCCACCGGCCCAGCACCTTAAGTCAACTTGCTGAAGTGCCCCAGGGCAAAGCATCTTCAGCCGAGGTTTTTTTTTTTTCCCCTACCTTAAAGAGATATCCACTCTGTCTAAAAAAAAAATGATGAAGAAACAAAAGAGAGCTCTCACCATAGACAGCTTTTATCAAGGCAAAGAAACGACCTCAGATACAGAGGTTTCTTTAGACAAAAATCCAGAAAAAAACAGCAACGACCATCAATGGTCCCCGTTTCAAAAGGCCTTTCTGGAAGATTGCATAAAGAACTTCAAAAGAGAGCTGGAGGATAAATGGGAAAATAAATTGAAATCAGTGCAAGAAGGATACAGTATCTTGCAAGAAGGATATGATGCTCTGCAAAAGAGATATGAAAAAGACACCAATTTATTAAAAAATAAAATTAGTGAAGTGGAAAAAGAGTGCAGTGAACAAATTGGCCAGTTACAAAAGGAACTTAAAAAGGTAACTGAAGAAAACAACACTTTAAAAATAAGAATTGAACAAATGCAAGTGAATGACTCACTAAGACTTGAAGAATCAGTCAAACAAAAACAAAAAAATGAAAAATTAGAAGAAAATATGAAATATCTCCTAGTAAAAACAACTGACTTGGAAAATAGATCTAGGAGAGACAATCTAAGGATTATTGGACTTCCTGAAAGCCATGATCAAAAAAAGAATCTAAACACTATCTTCCAGGAAATCCTGAAAGAAAATTGCCCTGAGATTGTAGAATCAAAGGGCAAAATCAGCATTGAAAGAATTCACCGATCACCTCCTGAAAGAGACCCCAAAATTAAAACCCCAAGGAATATCGTGGCTAAATTTCAGGACTATAGCACCAAGGAACAGATTCTGCTAGCAGCTAGAAAGAAACAATTCAAATACCGAGGATCAATAATTAGAATCTGTCAGGATCTGTCAGCTTCCACACTGAAGGATCGAAGGGCCTGGAACCAGATATTCCAAAGGGCAAAGGAACTTGGATTACAGCCAAGAATAACCTATCCAGCTAGAATGAGCATTATCCTCCAGGGAAGAAGATGGTCATTCAATGATATAGGTGAATTTCACCTATTTCTAATGAAAAGACCGGATCTGAACAAAAAATTCGACACCCAAACACAGAACTCAAGAGATGCATAAAAAGGTAAAAAGGAAAGGACTCTTGAGAACTTTATTTTTACTAGGGGGATACTCAAAGTTTGGGGGTATAATTAACTAAATATTACTTTGATAATATGAAAAAGAGAACTAGAGGGGAAAAGGTTGTCATACTGGGGAAAAGAGGGAAAAAGTGGTAAAATAAGATCTAAAAAAAAAAGGAGGTAAAAACAAGGTAAAATCACTTGAAGAGGCAAAGAAAACCTAATATAATTGAGAGAAAGAGGGGAGGGAGATGAGCACTGTGTAAATCTTACTCTTATCAGGTTGGGCTCTAAAAGTGTATATCAGACATTTGATTTCACATAGAAACTTGTCTGTTGCTAGAGGGAAGTGGGAGGGAAAGGAGGAAAAGTAAGGGACAAACTAATAGAAGGGAAAATAGAAGAATCAGGGGAAAGGAGTAAAAACAGGGGGAGGGGATTTAAAGGGTGGAGTATTGTTTGGGGGAGGGGGTCATCCAAAGCAAAGTACTGAGGAGGGGGGAAGGGAGAAAGGGGAAAGGAAAGGGGAGTATTGTTTGGGGGAGGGGTCATCAAAAGCAAAGTACTGAGGTGGGGGGAAGGGAGAAAGGGGAAAGGAAAGGGGAAAACATAACTTGGGTAAATAAGATGGCAGGAAATAAAGAATTAGTTATTCTATCTGTGAATGTGAATGGGATGAACTCTCCCATAAAGCGGAAGCGGATATCAGACTGGATTAAAAACCAGAATCCCACAATATGTTGTCTACAAGAAACACATCTAAAACATAGTGGCACATATAGGATGAAGGTAAAAGGCTGGAGCAGGACCTATTATGCTTCAGGTGAACAAAAAAAAAGCAGGGGTAGCGATCCTTATCTCAGATCAAGTAAAAGCCAAGATAGATCTAATCAAAAGAGATAAGGAAGGAAACTATATTTTATTAAAGGGTACCATAGATAATGTAGCAATATCTATACTAAATATATATGCACCAAGTGCAATAGCACACAAATTCCTAGGGGAGAAATTAAGAGAGATGCAAGAAGAAATAGACAGCCAAACGATACTAGTGGGGGATCTCAACCTTGCTCTCTCAGAATTAGATAAATCAAACTACAAAATAAATAAGAAAGAAACTAGGGAGATAAACCAATTGTTAGAAAAGTTAGGTATGATAGATCTATGGAGAAAGTTGAATGGAGACAGTAGAGAGTTTACTTTTTTCTCAGCAGTCCATGGAACCTGTACAAAAATTGACCATGTATTAGGGCATAAAAACCTTAAAATCAAATGCAGAAAGGCAGAAATAGTAAATGCATCCTTTTCAGATCATGATGCAATAAAAATCACATGCAATATAAGGCCAGGAGAAAATAAACCAAAAGGTAATTGGAAATTAAATAATCTAATCCTGAAGAATGAATGGGTGAAAGAGCAAATCATAGACACAATCAATAATTTCATCCAGGAGAATGACAATAAGGAGACAACATACCAAAATTTGTGGGATTCGGCCAAAGCGGTTTTAAGGGGCAATTTTATATCTCTAGATGCTTACTTGCATAAAATAGAGAAAGAAAAGATCAATGAATTGGGCTTATTATTAAAAAAACTAGAAAAAGAACAAATTAAAAACCCTCAATTAAATACCAAATTGGAAATTCTAAAAGTAAAAGGAGAAATTAATAAAATCGAAAATAAGAAAACTATTGAGTTAATAAATAAAACTAAGAGTTGGTTCTATGAAAAAACTAACAAAATAGATAAGCCTTTAGTTAATTTGATAAGAAAAAGGAAAGAGGAAAATCAAATTGTTAGTCTCAAGAATGATAAGGGAGAACTTTCCTCCAATGAAGAGGAAATTAAAGCAATAATTAGGAGTTACTTTGCCCAACTTTATGCCAGTAAGTTTGAAAATCTGAATGAAATGGAGGAATATCTACAAAAATATAGATTGCCGAGGTTAACAGAAGAGGATATAAATTATTTAAATAGTCCCATATTAGAAAAAGAAATAGAACAAGCCATAACCAACTCCCTAAGAAAAAATCTCCAGGGCCAGATGGATTTACATGTGAATTCTACCAAACATTCAAAGAACAATTAATTCCAATACTACACAAACTATTTGAGAAATTAGGGACAGAAGGTATACTGCCAGAATCCTTCTATGAGACCGATATGGTGCTGATAGCTAAACCAGGTAGGGTGAAAACAGAGAAAGAAAACTATAGACCAATTTCCCTAATGAATATTGATGCAAAAATTTTAAATAAGATTTTAGCAATGAGATTACAGAAAGTCATCCCCAGGATAGTACACTATGACCAAGTAGGATTTATACCAGGGATGCAGGGCTGGTTCAATATTAGGAAAACTATCAGCATAATTAATTATATTAATAACCAAATTAACAAAAACCATATGATTATCTCAATAGATGCAGAAAAAGCCTTTGACAAAATCCAACACCCTTTCCTATTAAAAACACTAGAGAGTATAGGAATAAATGGGCTTTTCCTTAAAATGATCAGTAGCATCTATTTAAAACCATCAGCAAGCATCATATGTAATGGAGACAAACTAAAACCATTCCCAATAAGATCAGGAGTGAAACAAGGCTGCCCACTGTCACCATTACTATTTAATATTGTATTAGAAATGTTAGCTTTAGCAATAAGAGAAGAAAAAGAGATAAAAGGAATCAGAGTAGGTAATGAAGAAACCAAATTATCACTCTTTGCAGATGACATGATGGTATACTTAGAGAACCCTAGAGACTCAACTAAAAAACTACTAGAAACAATTCACAACTTTGGCAAAGTTGCAGGATTCAAAATTAATCCACATAAATCATCAGCATTTTTATATATTACCAACAAAGTTCAGCAGCAGGAGATACAAAAAGAAATTCCATTCCAAATAGCAGATGATAGGATAAAATATTTGGGAATCTATCTGCCAAGGAAAAGTCAGAAACTATACGAACTAAATTACAAAACACTTTCCACACAAATAAAATCAGACCTAATCAATTGGAAAAATATTAAGTGCTCATGGGTAGGCAGAGCGAACATAATAAAAATGACAATACTACCCAAACTAATCTACTTATTTA
>JAJPUD010011183.1:0-13414 GCA_023553655.1 Myrmecobius fasciatus | reverse complement strand
GGAAAGAAAGAAAGAAAGAAAGAAAGAAAGAAAGAAAGAAAGAAAGAAAGAAAGAAAGAAAGAAAGAAAGAAAGAAAGAAAGAAAGAAAGAAAGAAAGAAAGAAAGAAAGAAAGAAAGAAAAAGAAGTTTCATAAGTGAGTTTCATTTTGGCCCCAACTGGGTCCAGCCATTTAACAGCCCAGGTCCAACTCACAGCAGCTTTTGGGGGGTAGTGATGGGGTCCTGCCCCTTGGGGAGGGGAGGGCTGGCAGTTACCAGTCTTGGCTTTGTTTGTTTGGGAGCATTTGCCCCTTTCAAAGTTTCACTATCCATCAGGAAGCAGCAGGAGTTTTAGCAGCAGGGCTAGTCCAAGCTGACCCATACAGGTCAAAGGCTCTCTGCAGTAGAGAGAAGGGAGCCCTGGACCTAAAACTGGGGGATTGTTTTCAGAAACTGTGTTATCTGAGGTTCAAAAGGGAAAACATGGGGGGCAAGACTAAGTATCTGAGGAGGAGGCCTTCCCAGTGAAGCAAGGATGCTCACTGTCCCCACTATTATTAGGAATATTCAGGAAACCGAGATAAAACCAGAGAAAGGAATTGAAGGCAAAGTGATAGGCAAATCAATCAGGCCCCAGGGCAAGCCAAGAGCAAACCAACTTGTGGGAAATGGGAGAGACTCCAGGAATGGGATCTTCATCTACTTTTACAAGAACCCAGGGAGATCTGGGTGTAAATCCCAGCTCCCAGGCATAATGGGCCTTAGTGTTCCTCTCCGGCTCCAGAAAAGTGCTTAAGGCTGCAAGCTTCAGAGGAGGTTCTAATCTGCCTGATAACCCAGGAGTTATATCCCCAGAAAATCACAGAAATTAAACTTCCTGTCCTGTCCTCCCCAGGTCCTATAATGGCTTCCCCACCACCACTGCTTTGAAGATCCACCCTTCCTTCAAAACTTAACTCACTTGCTGCCTCCCCAGTGAGATCTTCCCTGAATCTCTCCAGGAATGGGTTGAATCCAGGCCTAATCTCCTATTAGGCTAGTTCCATATGAATGTTAAATTTTCAGTGTGAACACTCACAACTCAGGAAGCAACAAAAGCTACAGATATTAAATGAAAAAGGATTTGCACAAACAAAGCCAATGAAGCCTAAACTAAAAAGAAAGTTAGGAAATGGAAATGAGGGAGGGATTGCAGCAAGTTTCTCTAACAATTGAGTCAAATTTATTAAAAAAAAAAAAAAGCCATTCTCTAACTGATAAATGTTCAAAGAATATAAACAGTTTTCAGTAAAAGAAATCAAAACTATTTATTTATACTCCTATGAAAATATGCTCTGACATGCCACCTCATACCTATCAGGATATAGATATAGAAACTATAAATATAGATATAACTATATCTATATATAACTAACATGATAGAAAAGGAAAATGATAAATGATATGGGGATGTGGGGAAAAAATCTACTATGCACAATTACTAGAGTTGTAAACTGGTCTAACAAATTTGGAGAAAACATTGCAACTATACCCAAAAGGCTAAAAAATTGCATGTATTTTGACTCAGCAATACCAATACTAGGTATCCCAAAGAAGTCAAAGCAAAAAGAAACAGGACCTGTGGGTACAAAAATATTTATAGTAGCTCTCTTTGTAGAGGTAAAGAATTAGAAGTTGAGGGGGTGTCTATCAATTGGGGAATGGCTGAAGAAGTTGTAGTATATGATTATAGCAGAATACTATTGGCATAGAAGAAAAGACAGGTAGCATGCTTTCAGAGAAAGCTGGGAAAACATATAGATATATAGATATAGAGGCAAAGCAAAGTGAACAGAACTAGGAGAAGATGGTACATGGTATTAGCAGTATTATATTAATAATCAACTGGGAAAGACTCAACTATTATGATCAATACAATGATCCAAGATAATTGCAAAGGCCTCTGGCGAAAAATATTATCCACCTCCAGAGAACAAACTGTCGAAGTCTGAGAGCAGATGGAAAGCATTTTTTCCACTCTATTTTTTCTTGATTTTTTTTTGCAATATGGCTAATATTGAAATATGTTTTACATGATTTCACATGTATAATTTATATCACATTGCTTACCTTCTGAATGGATGGGAGGGGGAGGAAGAGAATTCATGATTCAAAAAATGTTTTAAATGAATGTTGAAAAAAATTAATAAATTTATTTTAAGTGACTTTCCCCTTCATTATATTTCCCCCTCATGTTATGTAAACTTTGTATTTATCATCCCTCAAGCTCCCAGGTCAATGCACACTTTCTACATGTGGTTGTTCCTCCTGGTGACCCTTAAATCTCATGCAATGTGCCCGCTTCAGAAAGTTTTTACTTTGTTTGTTTACAGGGCATTTGTGGGCAGACTCAGTAACACCATCTCCCTAATTGTTTGCCTGCCATTTGTCAAGATGTGTTAAACTACAAACATTGAAGTCTGTTGCCCCAATGAGCAGTGACAGCGGGATGAAGATTACCTCCTACTCTCCCTGGCTATCACTGAAGAAATGGATTCACCAAGAGGAAAAGGAATGGGCCTGGAAACAAGGCAATGGCTTTGGTGAGAAAGAGGCCGTTCTTGGACTCTGGCCCTCTGTTACATGGGATATTCTAAAAGGAGAGCCCAGGGTGATTTAAGTGTGTAATAGGAGGTAAAAGAAATGATGCATTCAGTGAAACAGAAATCGTATCAAGCTGTAACAAGAGCCAGAATTTATATCTTAATGTCTCCAAAATCCATGTAAATAGTATTGATAATAACTCACGTTACAGTGTTTTATAGCTCTGTCAGTCAGTCATTTTTCCATGGTGTCTGACCCATTTAGGGTTTTCTTGGCAGACACTGGAATGGTTCGGCATTTCCTTCTCTGGCTCATTTTACAGATGAGGAAACTGAGGCAAACAGAATTAAGTGATTTCCCCAGGCGCCCACAGCTAGTAAGAGTCTGAGGCTGGATTTGAACTCAGGGAGATAAATTTTGATGAACATCTACTGGCCCACCTAGCTGCCCTTGTCCTAGCTCTTCCCTTTGAATCAGACTGTTCTTTGCATTATAGCACATGGTCCCACTAAATGCAGGTAAGTGCTTTTCATTTAGAGGGGACATGGTTTGTGCATCTAAGTTACCTCTGTTTCTTTTAACCAAACAACAAGCATTTATTTATTTAGCATCTGTTAGGGTAGCAGGCACCAAGCTAAATACTAAAGATACAAAAAGAATGAAATAAAGGGCTGAGCTACAGTTAGAGAAAAACCCCTGTGATGTCTCTGCCTGCTGAGTGGAGAAAAGGCTGGGAGAGGGGCTCCTGCAGGTAGCTCTGCAGCTGGGTGACATCAGCTGAACCCCTCGACCTTCTCAACCTCCTCCAAGTCTCTAAAATGTGAATACATCCATCCAAGTTAAGCAGAAAAGAATTGACAGACTTTCAGGATTTGGGTGCAAAAAACCTTAACTAGAAATTTTAACATATAAGATCCAAGATAAATATAAGGTAAACATAAATACTGATTACAAGGGACTCAATAGGAACAAGATGTTTACTTTTTATAGATGGAAATGTAGGCCGTATATCTAAGATTGTCATTAGTAAGTGGGTGGTTAAAAAAAAAGAGAGGGATAGAATTGGATATGATGTGATTCTAAAAAGCAAAATCATGTACAAAAAGGTAAAAAAAAAAGTGATTATTTCACACAAATGAGATGTGTGAGTAATTAGATGAGGGAGGAGGGGTGGTAGTTCTGGAACCCTCCTCTCATCAGGAATGGGGTTAAGAGGGAATGATACATATTTGTATCTAGAAGGGTATAAAAGTCTTTTAAATTCAGAAAGAAATAAGAGGCTACGGGGAGAGGGAGCAGAGGGAGGATAAGGGAGGGATTTTTATTCACATCAGATCAGGATTAAAAAAAGAACAACGTATACATTTAGAAGGAAATTAAAGTCTTCTAAATTTATAAAGAAATGAGAGTGAGGGAAAAGGATAGGAGGCTGGTGGGCATAGAAGAGTGTGCAGATTAATAGGAACAGGATAAAAAGGGAACATACATATTTGTTGTTATAAAGCTATTAAAGTCTTCTAAATTCAGATAGAAACAAGAGGGCAAGGGCATAAGATGGGGGGAGAGGATGAGGGATTCTTGGAGTGGGGGTAGGTTAAGTGATAGAATGGCAAAGTAATGGGTAGAAGTAAAATAGAGGAGTCAGAAGGGATAGGAATAGGGTGAGAAGGATAGTGGGGAAAACAGGAAGGAGGAAAATTTTTTTAAAAAGTAATTATTGCTTAGAATGTGAATTGGATGAATTTACCCATAAAATAGAAATAGAGAGATTAACAATTTGAACTCAAAAATATGTTGCTTTCAGAAAATGTTATATTTATGAGAGCTATGTACAAACATAAAACAAAGATCAGGAGTAGAATTAATTATATAAAAAAGCAGGGGTAGTAATCATGACCTCAGACAAAATTAAAGCTAAAATAGATTTAATCAAAAGAGAAATAAAGGTAACTACACTCTATGTCAGCCTTATTAATCAATACTGTTTTGAACAATTTAAAATAACTAGTAATCTGTGGTGTAGCAAATGACGAACTGGTGGATTTAGAAAAATAGGGAAAGACTTAAACTTATGAAGGATGATGCTTTTCACCTTCAGAGAAACTAGAGGAAAGTGGAAATAAGCATAGTATAGTCTTATATATATATATATATATGCATATGAGCATATAGGTATAGATATGTATGAATATAGATATCTATGTATATATATGCATATGAACATATAGGTATATATGTATGAATATAAATATCTATGTATATATGTGAATATATATGCATATACATATACATACATACAATACATATATATATATCCATACTTAATTGTAGCTTTCTGGGTCGAGGAGAAAATAAAGCAAAAAGTGTACAACAGAGAACAAAAGAAAACTTACAAGGAAGCAAAGAAAAGATGAGCAGCTCTGAATACAATGTATAGAATTTATTATATAGGATTTCTTGAAATGGATATTTATTTTTGAATCCCCATCATGTTCTGCTGTGCACATGGCAAGGTGTTTGGCTTTTTAATTTTATATTTATTTCAAAATATTTTGAATTTAAAATAAACAAATAAGAGGATCATTGGTTCAAACAATTACTCATTTCCACACATTAAATATACCTTTCCATTTGGCAAGAGTGTCATTGGTTTGTTCAATAATTACTTATTTGTGTAAAGGTAAGGTCCATATATCTGCTGGGATGGAAAATTCTATTTGTGGTGAAATGTGTCTCTAAAATCTAAACCACTAAAAGAGTAGCATTTCTCTCCATCATAGACAGGCTGCATGCATTTAGTTATTCAAAATTAAACTAGAAAACAACCTATAACTATCTCAGCTGATACACCCAAGCAGGGCTGGTAATCAGATCATGGCTAGGAGAAAGGGTCGAATCCAACTCAACAGCAGGAGAGCAGCTAAGGCAAAGAAATCCTACAAGGGGCTGAAGATGAAGATGGGTAGATAGGATGCAGGCGATCAGAGAGGCAGAGTGCTGACCTGTGATGCTAGGAGGGACAGGTTTATGTCTGCCCAGCTTTAGAAAGCCCAGAAATCAGGTGTCTTAGTCATAGTCAGCAGAGAGTTATCTGTTCGAGGCTGCAACAGAGATGCTAGGAATAACAGTAATTAACTCTGTCTCCTTCTGGATTTAAGGCAGGGGCTGAAGATGATAATCCATCTGAGAGTCAGAAAATTAAGGGCTCCCCTCCTCCCCCGGCCTCATCCTCTATTAAATTGCATAGATAATTCAGGAGCCAGCTCACTCTCATCTATCACTCTATGACTTTCCCTCACTCATCAAAGCCCAGCTTTAGCATCTTGCAACTTTTAAGCCTGTTTAAACTCATAATCTCCATCTTAATGCTTCCTTAATGACATTTTATCATTTAGTAGCTCTTCATTTAAATTCTCAAGTGTCAATATTAACATTAGCATTAACATTTGCATATTTATAAGATAAAAATAGGATCTTGATCAAACGGTCAGACTCAGGATCTACGATCACTTTCATCAGTAGTCCTCAAATGTTTTTTTCCCCCATTTCTTTCTGTTGACACTGACCCTGACTAAGGATTTTATTTTAATTCTGATTATAATTTATGATTTCATTTTAACAAGTATTTGTCAGATGCTGTCCCTGAGTCCATGACCTGAGGAGGGAAAGCTCCTCATCAGATGGTATCTATATTCATTTCAATTTCTCATTTTGTGGCGGCTCCGTTCCATTTTCCCAGAAGAACCAGGGGTCAAATATTAAATGAGAAGTGCCTTTCATATTCACTGTTTTTCAGTGATTGCTGGGAAAAAGTTGGACCTTTCCATATCAATTTGAATTGTTGGGAAAACAAACCACCTAAGAGAAGAAAATTAATATTTTCATCTCTACCATTTTCAAGGACACTGTAAACAGTCTTTTTTTTTTCAATTTCCACAATAATTATTTCCAGCAGCCTTCCATGAATATGGTAATATACCAGTGGGACCCAGAATCATAAAATGTGAGACGGAACCTTTGAGATCTTTAGTCCCAACCCTCACTTGAAAGAAAAAAATCAATCCAGAGGGGCGATGTGATTTGCCAATGTTATAGAGCTAGTTAGTATTAAAGGTGGATCTGGAACCTAACTGGCCTATTCTCACAGTCCAATGTTGGTAAGGGGGAAACAGAATAAACATTTAGACTCACATCCTATGTGTCAGACACAGTGCTAAGTGCTTTTTTACATATATTGTTTCATTTGATCCTCAATACAATGCTGTGAAGTCGGTGTTATCGTCCTTTGACGAATGAGGAAACTGAGTCAGGCAGGAATTAAATGACTTGCCCAGATTCATGGTGATTGAGTTAGATTTAAACTCAGATTTTCCTGATTCCAGACCTAGCACCCACCACTAACTGCCTCTTTACCCCATACTAAGTTGTCATATTATTTTTGCTTTCTGATTCATCTATTGGCTTTTTCCTAATTTTCATAGTTTAATTTCTATAGCATTTTGTAATTTACAATGCATTTTTTCCTACATAGCACAGATATCCTGATTCCCATTTTGCACATGAAGAAAATGAAGTTCCCAATATACTCTTCCAACTAAAAAAAGATGGGGAATTTGAAAAGCTCAGACTTGAGCAAGGCTTTCTGATTCTGAGGCCATCAACCTTTCTGCCCTTGCACCTCTCCCGTTTACCCTGAATGTATCTTGCTCATTCATAGCTGCTGATTTTGTATCTCCCCCATGAGACTAGAACTGGTCCAGCACATAGTAGGTGCTTAATAAATGGGGTCTTGACTTGTTTCTCCTATTCAAAGCACAGATAAGCACAATTAACACATATTCACAGACCACATCCAAAGACAAATATACTAATTACAGCTAAGCAAGATTCACTACAGTTCCTAGAGCTGATCTTCCTAGAATGCCGGTTCTACTAGAGAGATACTTCTAGACTTTGATTTTTTGGTCTGGATCCATGATTTCATTGATGTGGAAAGTCCCTCCACTGATACAGATAGCTTTACTCTGATAACCTATTAGAAAGTCACTTGGGATATGAAGAAGCTAGGTGACCTGCCAGTGGTGATCCAGTCAATTGCTTGGTTGGTTGCTGTCTTTCATTCTTTTTTTTTTAATAATTGCTTTTTATTTTCAAAATACACACAAAGAGTTTTCAACATTCACCCTTGCAAAAATTTGTTTTCCAAACTTTTCTCCCTCCCTTTCCCCATCCCCCTCTCCTAAACAGCAAGTAATCCAATATAAATTAAACATGGGCAATTCTTCTAAACATATTTCCACATTTATCATGCTGCAAAGAAAAATCAGATAAAAAAGGAAAAAAGAGAAAGAAAAAAAACAAGCAAGTAAACAACAACAATGAAAAGTACTCTGTTGTGATCCAGATTTAGTCCTCATAGTCCCCAGGCTGCAGATGACTCTCTCCATCACAAGACCACTGGAACTGGTCTGAATCACCTCATTGTTGAAAAGAGCCACATCTATAACACTTGATCATCACATAATCTTGTTGCTGCTGTGTACAGTGTTCTCTTGCAAACCTTTTATCTCTTAAAACCCCAATTTCCCCACCCAACTTTTTGTCACACCCCATGAACCCCCTTTTTTATTGAAAAGTTGCTGCCCTCTCTTCTGAGGTCCCTCATTTTCTTTCCCTGGTTCTAAGCACCCCTCACCCTGTTTTCCTTTGTTTTGGACTCAAGGGATGAGAGGGCCCTTATTCTTGCCAAGGCTGAGCCTTGTTCCAATAGCCAGCCTCTCTTCTGGGACTTGTTCAATTGCTCATTTCCTCTCTGATTCTCAGAGTCTATCTCCCTTTTCCTTCCCTACAAATACTTTCAATTCTCTCCACCTAGAAAAAACAAACAAAACACCTTCTCTTGACTCAGCCAATCCCCTAAAGCTATCAGCTTATCTGTCTCTTCCTGCAGACTTTGCAAATCCAAAGTTATCTATTGCTTTCCCTCACCACCCATTCACTCCTCCCTAACCTGCTGTCAACCAAAACTCCTCTCACCATCCAAGGGCATCAGTCACCCAGAGCCGCCCTGTCTAATAGCCTTTCCCAGGCTGTCTCTCATTCAACGCCTCTAACTGTCCCTCTTTGCACCACCCTACTCCCTTTGGTATTCTGAAGCACTCCTGTCTCCCAGTTCTTCCCAGTTCTTTTTCCTGGGGGGCAGCTCGTGGCCAAGCTGCCTCAAGGCAGGGCTACCCAATTCCAAACTAGCCTCAGCCATTACTGGTTCATGACTCTGGGCAAGCCAGTTAAACTCCATTTCAGATTCCTCAACTCTACAGTAGGGATAATTATAAGATCGAGAAGCTCAAATGAGGCAATGGTGTAAAAAAAAAAAAAAAAAAGTATTTAGCATAGTTCCTGACACTAAATAAAGCTGCTTATTCCCTTCTCTTCCCTTCCCTTCTTCTACTAACAAAGTTTGTTCCTTCATAGATAATTATTTTTTAAGTAAAATAAACAAATAAGGGAATGTGATACTCAACACATTAGTCAATCAATAAGCAATAAATAAAGGGGAGAATTCCAGGGTCAAGTCTAATTACTCCCCATGTGAATGGTAGGAAGTCCCCCATTTTCTTATAATCAAAGGAAAGTCAACTTTTTTTAATGAGCAAGGAAGGACGTGTTTTGTCTCTTTCCAGTTTTCCCCCAATTACCAACAAAAAGAGCAAAAATAAGGCCCTTGTAACAACTATGTATAATTAAGCTAAACAAATTCTTTATTGGCCATGTCCAAAAACAGCTATCTTCCTGGAGGTTTAGTCCATCATCCTCCTCTCAAGAAATAAGGTTTCATCACCAATCCTCCAGAATCATGGCTGAACACTGAATTCATCAGCTTCCTCACCTTTCAAAGCTGTTTATTTTTAAAATAGTGTTGCTTTACTATCAGAATATTCTTCTGGTCTGCTTGCTTCATTCTGGATCAGTTCCTACTGTAATGCTCCGGGAGAAACTGAGGCAGAAATACAGATTGGAGACTAGTTAATATTTTATTGATGTTAATAGAGAGTTTAGAATCCATAGCTATGGAGCAGGACTGAATGGGACTCGTCTCAAAGCTCACAGTCCCGGAGAGATAGACTGGCAGCCATTAGCCAGCCGTCTGGATCTCAAAGTAAATCCAGCAGTCTATTGAGGGGTATCAAGGATTTTATAAGACTCCAGCGCTCAGGGGAACAAAGAGCCCATGGGGCAGAAGGAGGGGTTGGGCACTGGAGGGGACTGGAGCTCCAGGAAAGGACTATCAATTCAATTCTGACAGGTTGGGGGTATGAGAATCATAAATTCGAATAAGTTTGGGAAGAAGCTAGGAGATATTAAGTCTGGGGCCATAAACATAAGGGGGGTGATCAGGTGTTCCAGATGGGCCATCTGGAGATTGTATGACTCTTTGGAAGGGTAGCCCAATTATTCCTGAAGGTCAGAAGGGAGGTTGTTATCGAGGCAGAACAATTAAGGGAAACTGAGACTGAGCAATTGAGGGAAACTGAGACATGGAACTATGGCACAACACTACAAGACTCTTCGTAGTTTCTTAAAACACAATAATATTCCATAATATTCATATGGCATAATTTGTTTGGACATTCCCCCAAATGGTGGGCACCCACTTTGTTTCCATTCCTTTGCCGCCACCAAAAATCTTTGCACCTAGAAGATCTTTTATTTGATCTCTTTAAGACATAAGCCTAACAGGGCTATGACACGATGCAGAGGCTTTGCACAGTTCAGTAACTTTGGGGCACAGTTCCAAATTGCTTTCCAGACCAATTATCAACTTTCCACCTTCAAGACATTCAGCCATTACAGCTAAATGCTAGCTCCAATTACTGCCAAAAGCCACTCAATGCTCAAACAAAATTTTGAGGGCACATGATAGCTAAGCCATTAAAAAAAAAAAAAACAAACACAACTTACCTATTGTCCTCAAAGGGGTCCTTTGAAAGAAAGTTTTAAAATAACACCTTCCCAGGTCACCTGCTTGCTCTCCAACAAGCCAGTAATTACAGTCAATAGAAAGAGGTCCACTATTTTGCATTGCACTAATTTGCCAAAATCAGACTCATTTCCCATCACCACAAATTATGCTGCTGGAAAAAGGAACTCAATGCTTTGATGTGCCAATATGCCATGAAAAGTATCTAAAAGCCAAGCCCTGGTACTGTTTGCAAGAATTAACACAAGGTTTGGAGCTATGCTCAAAAAGTTATCAAACTGTGCATACCCTTTGACCCAGCAGTGTTTCTACTGGGCCTATATCCCAAAGAGATTTTAAAGGAGGGAAAGGGACCCACATGTGCAAAAATGTTTGTGGCAGCCCTTTTTGTAGTGGCTAGAAACTGGAAACTGAAGGGATGCCCATCAATTGGAGAGTGGCTGAATAAATGATGGTATATGAATGTTATGGAATATTATTGCTCTGTAAGAAACGACCAACAGGAGGATTTCAGAGAGGCCTGGAGGGACTTGCATGAACTGATGCTAAGTGAAATGAGCAGAACCAGGAGAACATTATACAGAGCAACAAGACTATATGATGATCAATTCTGATGGACATGGTTCTCTTCAACATTGATGTGATTCAAACCAGTTGTTCAGCGATGAAGATAGTCATACACATCCAGAGAGAGAGGCCTGTGGGAACTGAGAGTGAACCACAACACAGCATTTTAACGCTTTCTGTGAATATTTCCATGCATTTTGTTTTCCTTCTTAGGTTGTTTTTTCTTCTTCTCTTTCTAGATCTGATGTTTCTTGTGCAGTAAGATAACTGTATAGATATGTATACATGTATTGTATTTGTCATATAATTTATCCTATTTAGCATGTATTAGATTACCTGTCATCTAGGGGTGGGGGTTGGGGGGAAGGAGGGGAAAAGCTTGGGAAAAAAAGTTTTTGCAAAGGTCAATGTTGAAAAATCACTCATATGTTTTGTAAGTAAAAAGCTTTATATATATATATATATATATATATATATATAATCAACTAAAACCCATGAATTGCTATAGCTTCTGGAATCATATTAAGGGGATGTGCTAGAGCCAGCTGACACTTGCCCTGAGAAATTGTGAGCACTTACACTTCAGAAATTGGCAAGCTACAAATCAGAGCTTGTTTTATTATTTTGTTGATTGTCTAGACTTAAGAAAGTGAGGAGGAAAATGTTAAAAAAAGCAGATTAAACTTAAAAAAAATTAACACAAGGACAATATTTTATGTGCCAAAGGGAAGGGGTTGGTGGCTTTCCTATGAGCCAAGATGATCTGGCTGTGAGAAAAGGAAATACAATCTTATGTTAGGAGGCAACTAGGTGGGAAGAGCATTGGGGCTGGAGTCACAAAGCCAAATTCGGCCTCAGCTACTTCCTAGTGGAGTGACCCTGAGCTAAGCACCCCTGTTTGTATATAACAGTGATGGCAATGTTGTGAGGATTTGTAAAACACTTAGCACAGTGCCTGACACACAGTAGGCGCTTTATAAAAGTTAGCTATTATTATTATAATCTTATGCTTCATTAATGGAAGCTGAGAAACCAGAACCTGCCCTGACCAGATCACAAGTGGAATATTGGTTCCGTCCTGGACATCCCACTTTAGAAGGGATTTCAACAAGCTAGAGTGCACCTGGAGGAACACCATCAGCCCGGTGAAGAATCCTGAGCCCCATCCCTGAAGGACCAGCTGAGGGAACTTGGAATATTGAATCTCTGAAGTGAGAAAAGCCTTGGGCAGAGCTTGGCCATGATTTTTTATGCTTATATATAACATAACATTATATTATATATTATTATTATCACATATGTAATTACATATTATGTTTGGAATATTATGTTATATTAGTATATTATATTAATTATATTAATTTATATTTATTTTATATTATATTACATTTATATTTTGATTATGAAGTTTAGATGATGTGCTCATCCCCAGAGGGGGTATCTGGAGGTATCCAACAAATACTGGGGAAGGGTCTAAAGGAGAAATCTACCTCTAAGACCTCTCCCACCTCCCGCATTTCACAAATCTCTGGTGTCCCGGACTCAGCGTATCGGGGAGTTTGGGAAAGAAGAGGTCATTGGGTCCAGTGACTTGATTGCGCAGGTGAGAAAGCTGAAACCCATAGGGCGACTTCCCTCCAGGACCCAGGAGCAGGAAGGACAGAGCTGGGATTGGAAACACAACAGAGCTCTCTCTTAACTCGGAGGGATACATTGAGTATCTGTGAGGGACCACCTAGGGGCGAAGACTCCCCAGAAAACTCCGACTACAAAGACAAATAAAACCGCCCCGATCTTGTGGAGCTCACACTCTACCTGCTTGTTGTGCTGGCTCCCTGGGCATAATTAATGGTAATAATTAACCAGAAAGGCCCAATAAGAAACCGATTTGACCGCATTAGTACAGATAGGAAGGCGGCAATACAGAAGCTCCAGAGGGGTATGAATAACCGATTGTTTCTGTCGGGATCATTTCAGGGAAATCCAGAAGGCAGATTTCCAAAGCCAGCACCCAGAAAATACAAGGGAGAAAGGCTGCCCCCCAGCCTTTAAACTCTGAGGACTCCCAATACCTTCAGGATTAAGAGGATGTTTTGGGGTCCAGAGCCACATCTGGGAACATTTCAGGCAGGGAGGTCCTAGGACTCTGAGGGACAGCTTGCAAAGCACTGTTTTTTAGCAACTTTGTGGAGCAGTGTGATGCCTCCGGGTTCCCATAGTTACAGGGGAGGTTGAGTCTCACCCTTGCTCCAGGTGAGTCCCAGGAATGGGCCTTCAAGCCCTTGTAAGCTGGTAGTTTTCTA
>JAJPUD010011182.1:42792-53878 GCA_023553655.1 Myrmecobius fasciatus | reverse complement strand
TGATCAATAGTGACTTGGATATTTTCAGTATTTAAAATTTAGTATTTAATTGAGAATTTTAATTTGATTTTTTTCTATGTTTTTTTTAGCTGTATTCCCAATTCATTTATCTCTCTTTCTCTATTTTATGCAAGTAAGTATATAGAGATATAGAATTTCCCCTTATAACTGCTTTGGCTGTATTCCACAAATTTTGGTATGCCTCATTATTGTCATTCTCCTGGAGGAAATCATTAATTGTGTCTATGATTTACTGTTTCACCCATTCATTCTTTAGGATTAGATTATTTAATTTTCAATTAAGTTTTGGTCTATTTTCTCCTGGCCTTATAATGCACATGATTTTTATTGCATCATGATCTGAAAAAAAAATGCATTTATTATTTCTGCCTTTCTGTATTTGATTTTGAGGTTTTTATGCCCTAACACATGGTCAATTTTTATATAAGTTCCATGAACTGCTGAGAAAAAAAGTAAACTCCTTTCTGTCTCCATTCAATTTCCTCCAAAGATCTATCATACCTAATTTTTCTAACATTTTGTTTACCTCCTTAATTTCTTTCTTATTTGTTTTGTGGTTTTATTTATCTAGTTCTGAGAGAGAAAAATTCCTTACTAATATTGTTTTGCTGTCTGTTTTTTCTTATATCTCTCTTAACTTCTCCTCTAGGTATTTCAATGCTACACCAGTTGGTGCATGTATATTTAGTATTGATATTGCTTCATTATCTATGGTACCCTTTAGTAAAATATAATTTCCTTCCTTATCTGTTTTAATTAGATCTATCTTTGCTTTTACTTGATGTGAGATCAGGATTGCTACTCCTGCTTTTTTGTTGTTGTTGTTGTTCACCTGAAGCGTAATAAATCCTGCTCCAGCCCTTTATCTTTACCCTATGTGTTGCTTGTAAACAACATATTGTAGGATTCTGACTTTTAATCCAATCTGATATCTGCTTCCACTTTATGGGAGAGATCATCCCATTTACATTCACAGTTAAAATAATTAATTCTTTATTTCTTGCCATCTTATTTATGCAAATATATGTTTTTCTCTTTCCTTTCCCCTTTCCTTCCTCCCTAGTATTTTACTTTTGATGACCACCTCCTTCAAAGAGTCCTCCCCCTTTAGAGCCCCTCCCCTTTTTTTACCCCTTTTCTTTAATTCTTCTATTTTCCCTTCCATTAATCTTTCCCTTTCTTTTCCCCCTTTCCCTACCACTTTCCTATAAGGTGGGACAAGTTTCTCTGTGAAACCAAATATGTCTGATATTCTTTCTTAGAGGCAAATTTGAAGGGAGTAAGATTCACACAGTGCTCCCCTTCCCTTCTTGCCCTTAATTATAATAGGTTTTCTTTGCCTCTTTTTGAGATGTAATTTCCCTTATTTTACCTCCTTTTTCCTCTTTTTCCAGTATGATCCCCTTTCTACCTCTAATTTCTTTTTCATATTATCAAAATAAAACTAAATTATACCCACATTCTTTAAGTATACCCATAATAGAAATGTAGTTCTCAAGGGTTCTTTTCTTTTTACCTTTTTATGCTTCTCTTGAGTTCTGTGTTTGGAGGTCAAATTTTTTGTTCAAATCTGGTCTTTTCATTAGAAATAGGTGAACTTCACCTATATCATTAAATATCCATCTTCTTCTCTGAAAGATTATGCTCATTTTAGCTGGATAGCTTATTCTTGGCTGTAATCCAAGTTCCTTTGACATTTGGAATACCAGATTCCAGGCTCTTTGATCCTTTAAGGTGGAAGCTCCTAGGTCCTGGGTGATCCTGATTGTGTATCCTCAGTATGTAAATTGTTTCTTTCTGGCTGCTTGCCATATCTTTTCCTTGGTACAATAGTTCTGAAATTTAGCCATGATATTCCTTGGGGATTTAATTTTGTCATCTCTTTCAGGAGGTGATTGGTGAATTCTTTTGATGGCTACTTTACTTTCTGATTCTAAAACATCAGGGAAGTTTTCTTTTACGATTTTCTGTAAGATGGTGTCTAGGTTCTTTTTTTCATCATGGCTTTCAGGAAGTCCAATAATCCTTAAATTGTCTCTCCAAGATCTATTTTCCAGGTCAGTTGTTTTTCCTAGGAAATATTTCATATTTTCTTCTATTTTTTTTCATTTTTTGTTTTTACTTAACTGATTCTAGAAGTCTTATTGAGTCACTTTATTTGTTCAGTTCTAATGTTTAGTATATTCTTTGCTTCAATTAACTTTTTGGCTCCTTTTGTAGTTGGCAAATTGAATTTTTTGGTCATTGCTGTCTTTTTCCACTTCACCTATTTTGTTTTTCAGTGAATTGGTGTCTTTTTCATATCTCTTTTATAGAGCATTATATCCTTCTTGCATTGATCTCATTTCATTTCCCCATTTTTCTTTTAAGTCTCTTTTGAGATTCTTTATGCAATCTTCCAGAAAAGCCTTGTGAAATGGGCACCAGCTCATGCCACCCTTTGTGGCTTCCTCTGGAGTTGCTTTATCTTTAGGCACCTCAGGATTTGAGGCCTGTTCTTCTCACTCTCTATAAAAGCTGTGTGTGTTGAGAGTTCTTTTTGCGTTTTTTATTCATTTTTTTAAGTCTTGAGGGCTGTTCAAAGCAGAGGAGAAAGACAGCTGCTTTAATTTGCCCTGGGGCAGTTTTGTTGATTGATTTCTAATACTGGGTATTGGGGGCTAGGTCCAGTGTTCTTGCTGGGTTCCATGGTTTACAATTTGTCTTTTAAAAAAGATAACTCTGTCAAACTACCTGCTTGCATCCAGTACAGAGTGGTCTAAGAGCCTCACAGTCTTAGTCTTGGCCCCAGTTTCCTGTCCTGTTTCTCTGTGCTGCCCTCTGGGCTTGGCAAACTGTCCCTCTGCCCAATTGACACAGACATATTCTGAAGTTCCTCCAAGGTAACTTCTGTTAATGTGTAATAGTCCAAATATTTGGCTGTGTTTTGACTCCAAAACCAGTTTAGAGGCTTAATCTGCCATCTGTTTGAGAGGTCAGAGGTGGTCTCAGAGAGACATGTCTGTTCTCCACTGTCTAGACTCTACCACTGAATTCTACCAATTCTACCAAATCTCCAAAGAACAATTAATTCCACTATGTAAACTATTTAGAAAAACATGTAAAGGTTTCCTCTCAAATTGTTTTTATGACACAAATATGTGCTAATAATTAAACCAGGAAGAGCCAATACAAAAAAAAAATAAAGACCAACCTACTTAATGAAAATTAATGCAATAAATTAAAACAATTTAGCAAAGAGATTACAACAATTTATTGCCAGGATAATAAAACCATAACCAAATGGAATTTATACCAGGAATGCAAGGCTGATGCAATATTAGGAAAACTTCCACATAATGAACCATATCAATAATAAAACCAATAGAAATAATATGATTATCTCAATAGGTGCAGAAAAAGCATTTGACAAAATACAGTATCCATTCCTGTAAAAATTCTACATAACATAGGAATGAATGACTTTTTCCTTAAAATGATAGCCAGTATCTATCTAAAACTATTAGCAAGCATTATAACTAATAGGGAAAAGTTACAATCATTTCCAGTATTATCAGAGGTGAAACAAGGAGGCCCTTTATCACTGCTATTATTCAGTATTGTATTAGAAATGTTACCTTTAAAAAGAAGAGAATAAAAATTATTGGATGAATTAGAATAGGCAATGAAAGATAAAATTATTATTCTTTGCAGATGATACCATAGTATACTTAGAAAATCCTAGAGAATCAACCAAAAATTAAGATAATTTACATTTTTAGCAAAGTGGCAGGATATGATAAGCCCACATGTATCATCAGCATTTGTGTATATGACTAACAAAGCCTAACAGTGAGAGATAAGAAAAGAAATTCTTTTTAAAATAATTGTGGACAATATAAAATGCTTTATTTACTTACCAAGACAAATACACGAACTATATGAACATAAATACAGAACACTTTAGACACAAATAAAATGAGACTTAAAGAAGTGGGAAAATATCAATTGCTTAGGAGTAGGCAGAGCTAATATAATAAAAATTACAATTCTACCTTAATGTTTCCTTATTCATTACTATAACAATCAAGCTACAAAAATTTTATAGAATTAAAAAATAATATTTGTCTAGAAGAAAAGAAAGTCAAGAATATCAAGGGAAGTAATGCAAGAGAGGTAAAAGATTTAAAATAAGATTTAAAACTATATTATAAAGTAACATTCATCAAAACTATGGAATCAGTGGAATAGATTATATACACAGGGCACAATAGTCAATGAATATAGTATTTTATTATTTGATAAATCCCAACACTCCAGTTTTTGAGATAAGAACTCATTATTTGAAAAAAACTGCTGAGAAAAATGGAAAATATTGTAACAGGAACTTGCCATAGCTCAATACCTTTTTTTTCTTTTGGAGGAAGAGATTTATTTTTTATTTTCAAATCATATGCAGAGATAACTTTCAACATTCACCCTTGCAAGACATTGTGTTC
Source organism: Myrmecobius fasciatus (assembly GCA_023553655.1). Taxonomy (NCBI): domain Eukaryota; kingdom Metazoa; phylum Chordata; class Mammalia; order Dasyuromorphia; family Myrmecobiidae; genus Myrmecobius; species Myrmecobius fasciatus. Next base: position 49,379 of record JAJPUD010011182.1, on the reverse strand, counting down.
CAGATGTTATCCCTCCCTTAGATAGCAAGTAATCTAATATATGTTTAACAAATGCAATTCTTCTATACTTATTTCCCCAATTATCATTCTGCACAAGAAAAATAAGTTTAAAAAGGGAAAAAAATTGAAAAGGAAAACAAAATATGAGCAAACAACAACAAAAATGAAAATACTATGTTGTGATCCACTTAGTCCCCATAGTCTTCCCACTGGGTGCAGATGACTCTCTCCATCACAAGACCATTGGAACTGTCTGGAATCACCCCATTGTTGAAAAGAGCCACACCGATCAGAATTGATCACTATATAATTTGTTGTTATGTACAATGTACTCTTGGTTCTAATCACTTCACTTAGCATCAGTTCATGTAAGTCTCTCCAGGGCTCTCTGAAATCATCCTGCTAATCATTTCTTATAGAACTATAATATTCCATAATATTCATATGCTATAACTTGTTCAGCCATTCCCCAACTAATGGGCATTCACTCAGTTTACATTTTCTTGCCACTACACAATGGGCTGCAACATCTGTGCATATGAGGGTCCTTTTTTTTCCTTTTTTATGATCTCTTTGGGATAGAGACCCCATAGAGACACTGCTGGATGAAAGGGTATATAGTTTGATAGCCCTTTGGGCATAGTTCCAAATTTCTCTCCAGAACATTTGAAACAGTTTATAACTCTCCTCCAACATTCATCAATATCTTTTCCTGTCATCTTAGTCATTCTGAGAGGTGTGTATGGGTATCTCAGAGTTGATTTAATTTGCATTTCTCTGATCAATAGTGATTTAGAGCATTTTTTCCTTGTGACCAGAAATAGTTTTAATTTTTTCATCTGAACATTTTCTGTTCATATCCTATCACCATTAATTGGAGACATGCTGAGTGAAGCAAGCAGAAACAGCAAAATATTGTAGATAGCAACATTAGGATTATGCAATAAGCAAATGTGGTAGAATTGATTCTTCTTAGCAGTTTAGTGATCCCAGACAAACCCAAAAAAACTTTGGATGGAAAATTCCATTTACATCCATAGAGAGAATTTTGGAGAGTGAGTGTGTAAATCCATACATGTTTTAAAAAGCATATATTCATCTTCTTTCCTCTCTTTTTTCTTGTGATTTTTCTTTTTTTCTGATTTTTCTCTTCCAACATGATTCAGGTAGAAATATGTAAACCATTATGAATGTACATGTATGCCAAAAATTGTTTTACATGTAACTGGGGAAAAAGTGATCTAAAAGTTTAAATGGACTATGAATGCAACATCAATCAACAGTGTGATGGGGTAGTGGAAAAAAGTTAATGACTTCTTTCACTAAGTTAAATACATAATTAGAGAGTGATTATTTTTATTTTTATTCTATCTGCTTTTCATTCTCTAGCAATATAATAGCAGAAACTGTATTATGTTTTAGGTATTACACTTAAAACACTAATTAGATAGAAAATGTAAAAAGAAAGGTAATCAGAAAGGCAAGTAAGAATGTGAGGTCATATGGTATAAAGATCACATGAAGAAATTAGGGACATTTTAGCTAAAGATAGTAATTTAGGAGAGAAAAAGAAAGATTTCTACCTGCATTTGAGTATTTATTGTGTGGAGGAGATATTAGACTTTTGCTGTAAAAATTGTAGAATAAACTTAGGATTGAAGTAAGAAAAAAAAAGATTTCCTAAATCTGTAATCATGAAAGAGTGAAATTAGCTATGTTGTGTTATAGTGGAGTTCCTTTCCACTAAAGATCTTCAAAACAAATGTGCTGTTGTTATTCAATTATTTCAATTATTCCTGACTCTTCTGTGACCCCATTTGTGTTTTTCTGGGCAAAAATGATCGAATGGTTTGCATTTTCTTTTTCAGCTCATTTGCAAATGAGGAAACTAAGGCAGATTAGGCTAAGTAAATTGCCCAGGATCATAGAGCTAATAAGTGTTTGAGGCTAAGTTTGACTTCAAGTTTTCCTGATTACAGGATTGTTGCAGGCAAACCACACCAGTCCTAGTTTCCCCAAATAACCATGTATTTGGTAATTATTATTGTTCATATATCTGTTGAACTAGATTAATTTTAAGCTATTAGAATATATGGTTTTCTTCCACCTTTCTTGTGAAAAGCTCAATCCAAAGACCTAAAGATGTTTAAATAATGTGAAAAAGAGTAGTATATGTTTCACACAACAAACTGTAATAAAGCTTTTCATTGTATTCCCTCTGTGATTTGTACTGAGAGACAAAATGTGTGATATGAAAAAGAGAGTCCGAGTTCACAGAGCGGCAATTAATGCTGTGTTTGATAGATATCCAGAATTATTCTAAATAAGTAGCTTCCATTTTATATTTACTCTCACTTGATCATTTACAAAAAAAAAAGGAAGATTAAAAAGCAACAAATTTAGCAACTTGTACAGGGTGGAACATAAATTATTATTAAATGAAAAATGGTACAAGTTATTAAATATTAAAATAAAGAGAATTATCCACAATGCATTTGTCACAGATTAAAAATTGAATGCATAAATGAATGCAATTCAAGCATTGATATATAAACTCAAAGTCCTCTGACAGAACATATACATCTATTCTAGCTATGAATATTAGTGCAAGTATAAAGTAGGAAAGAAATTCTCTTGAGGCAGCTGTGACAAAAAAATTCAGACTTATGGCAATCTAAAACTGATCAGAATTTGAATGAACTTATTATTTAATTAATGTAATATTTATAGGATCACAGTTAGAAAGGAATTTAGAAATGAGCTAGTTTAACATTCCTATATTTGAGGAAATCAGAGCCGAGACAAGTTCCCATGATCACAGAGGCAGTAAGTACTACAGCTAGAATATGAACCTAGGTATCTTAAGAGTTCTTCCCATCTACCCATACTGTTTTCTGTGCTATACTTATCAGTATTCATATCATAATTCTTTTCACAACACATCAGCAAAAAAGCTGCCATGGACAAGGAGTACTTGTTCTTTCCTCTCTTTCTTCCTCCATCCCTTCCTTTAATCCATCCCTTCTTTCCTTTCTTCCTTCCTTTCTTCCTTCCTTCCTTCCTTCCTTTCGTTCTCTTTTTTCCTTCCTTTCCTTGTTTTCCTTCCTTTCTTATAACTAGTTATCTGGTGTTGGAGGTCTCCAATGAGGAGACTGGGTCCAAACAAAGATCTTAAACATTTGTTCATATTCCTAATCACTCTCAATATATACATATACAGAAAATATGCTGCAAACATTTCATTTTAAACACATTTTAAATAAGAAATATAAAATATTTTATTATAATATAAATGTGTTTAATTGTAACTTCATAGTAGCTTAATAGTTTAATTTTGTAAAAAAGGATTAATGATTTTAATTGATTTCTAACAGGATATTTCTAATGTAGGAAATAGAGTAATTAGTTTTCATTTTGTTCCTATGGTGTTTTTTTTTTTATTTTATTTTATTTGCAAAACATATGATGGGTAATTCTTCAACATTCACCCTTACATAGCTTTCTGTTACAAAATCCCCCCCAACTTCCCACCCCTCTCCTAGATGGCAGGATATCCACTACATGTTAATTATGTTAAAATACTTGACAAATCGAATATATGTATACATATTTCCAAACTTATCATTGTTGTGCAAGAAAAATCATATCTAAATGAAAGACATATCAGATAAAGAAAACACAATGTAAGCAAACATCAATTGAGATTATGAGAATGTTATGTTGTGGTCCACATTTCACATCCCTCTCTCTGGGTGTATATGGCTTCCTTAAGTGTACAATTGGAAGTCGTTTGAAACATTTCATTGAAGAGAGCCATGTCAATCAGAATTGATAGTCATATAATATTGTTGTTGCCGTGTATAATGATCTCCTGGTTCTGCTCGTTTCATTCAGCATCAGTTCATGCAAGTCTCTCCAGGCCTTTCTAAAATCGTCCTGCTGGTCATTTCTTACAGAACAATAATATTCCATAACATTCATATACCATAATTTATTCAGCCACTCTACAATAGATGTGCATCCATTCAGTTTCCAGTTTCTAGCCATTACAAAAAGGGCTGCCACAAACATTCTTGCACATGTGGGTCCCTTTCCCTCCTCTAAGATTTCTTTAGGATATAAGCCCAATAGAAATGCTGCTGGGTCAAAGGGTATGCACAGTTTGATCACTTTTTGAGCATAGTTCCAAATTGCTCTCCAGAATGGTTGGATCCGTTCACAGTTCCACCAACAATGCATCAGTGTCCCAGCCTTCCCAAATCCCCTCCAACATTCATCATTAACTTTTCCTGTCATTTTAGCCAATCTGACAGGTATGTGGTGGTACCTCAGGGTTGTCTTGATTTGCATTTCTCTGATCAATAGTGATTTGGAGCACCTTTTCATATGACTACAAATAGTTTTAATTTCATACTGTGAAAATTGTCTGTTCATATCCTTTGATCATTTATTGATTGGAAAATGGCTTGAATTCTTATAAATGTGAGACAATTCTCTATATATCTTAGAGAAGAGACCTTTATCAGAACCCTTAAATGTAAAGATGATTTCCCAATTTATTGCTTCCCTCCTAATCTTGACTGCATTGGTTTTGTTTGTTGCTGGGAGCATGCTGGGAGTTAAGGACCCTGCCTGGAATGACAAGGTCTCCACAGGGCCTGACCCCCACCTCCCCCATGTGTGCAAGGCCAAGAACCCTGCGTGGAATGACAAGGTCTCCAAAAGGTCTTGACCCTCATGTGCAAGGCAACATGAAGAAGCCCCTACAGAACTAAGCATTCAGGAATACATTTGGTTAATGATTATCTGCTTAATTTCTGTCCTAGGAATTCTTAGCATAGCTGTATGTATATACCCATCCATCACAATGAGGTAAGCACGAAGCCCTTCACCCCCAAAAAAGCCCCTTTGTACTTTCTGCCTAAACATGAAAGGTTTCTTTACTAGTGAAGCATTAAACAAACTTAAGAGACTGGGAAACTTGGGAAATTGATAGCTTTCCCCAAGAACTCCAAAAGAAATCTCCAGTTACTCTCTCTTATTTGAAACAATTCCAAATTCAATGAACCTGGTTCTTCACTCCCCTATGCAGAGCTTACATAAATAATGATATGATGAAAAGAACAGTAAACATCAGTGATAGATGGACACATTGGTAGCAAGTAAGTCATGGGAAAAAAGTAAGAAAAGTAGGCCATTGCATGGTTTACTGACCTCTACACAAAACAAGCTATTGTATGAGTGATTAATAAATGGGCTGAGGGAAATAAGTTCTTGAGAAAAAAAATGTTTCTATTCTAAAAAATCTTATGACCATATTAAAAAATTAAAAAGCATTGTATAAGTCTTGGAATAAGTAAATGTGACATTTTTAGAGAAGCTCATGTTCTGCCAGATATGATGTGATGACCACAAGGTACATTTACCTTTAGTTAAAGTTTCACTATTGTTATATTGTATGATGAATTTATTCTGTACATTCTTTTTTTCTAAGAGGCATTGCACCTGGGGTCCTGGGAATTTCTGGGCCCCAAGAAAATCTTGTAATCCTAGCCAAATAATTGTCCTATCTCTAATCAACCCTAACTTTGTAGGACTATAAAAATCACAAGCTTTCTTGAATAATTTGAACAAGCTTTTGCCAATAAATTGAACTTGATGACCACGCCATAGAGTGTGCTGTCTCTTGTTCCACTTTGCCGACTCCAACCCTCCATTCAAGAACCTAGTTCGCCGTGGAGGCTGGACCTCCGCAGTTTGTACAAAAACTTTTTAACAATATAATCAAAGTTATCTATCTGGTTTTTAATTAAGAGTTCCAGTTCTTCTTTTGACATAAATTTATTCCATATCCATAGGTTTGAGAGGTAAACTATATTATGTTCCTCTAATTTACCTATAGTATCATCACTCTTTATATCCAGATCATGAACCCATTTAGATCTTATCTTGGTATGTGGTGTTAGATGTGGGTCAAGCCCTAATTTCTTCCATACTAGTTTCCAATTTTCCCAGCAGTTTTTGTCAAATAGGGGGTACTTATTCCAGAAGCTGTGGTCTTTGGGTTTATCAAAGACTAAATTGCTATAGTTATTGCCTAGTTTGTCTTGTGATTCTATCCTATTGCACTGATCGACTACTCTATTTCTTAGCCAGTACCAAATGGTTTTGATGACCGCTACTTTGTTTTTTTTTAATTTTTTTAATTTTATTTGCATAACATATGTGTAGGTAATTCTTCAACAATAACCCTTACATAGCTTTCCGTTACAAATTTTTCCCCCCAACTCCCCACCCCTCCCCTAGATGGCAGGATATCCACTACATGTTAATTATGTTAAAATATTGGCAAATCGAATATATGTATACATATTTCCAAACTTATCATTGTTGTGCAAGAAAAATCTTATCTACACAAACGATATATCAGATGAAGGAAACACAATGTAAGCAAACATCAATCAAGGAGTATGAGAATGTTATGTTGTGGTCCACATTTCACATCCCTCTCTCTGGGTGTATATGGCTTTCTTCAGTGAACAATTGGAGGTGGTTTGAAACATTTCATTGTTGAAGAGAGCCATGTC
>JAJPUD010011182.1:0-42392 GCA_023553655.1 Myrmecobius fasciatus | reverse complement strand
AGTTTTATTGCATCATGATCTGAGAAGGATGCATTTACTATTTCTGCCTTTCTGCATTTGATTTTGAAGTTTTATGCCCTAAAACATAATCAATTTTCATATAAGTTCATGAAGCACTGAGGAAAAAGTATACTCCCTTCTATCACCATTCAATTTCCTCCAGAGATCTATCATACCTAACTTTTCTAGCCTTTTGTTTACCTCCCTAACTTCTTTGTTATTTATTTTGTGATTTGATTTATCTAATTCTGAGAGAGCAAGGTTGAGATCCCCCACTAATATAGTTTTACTGTCTATTTCTCCTTGCATCTCTGTAAGTTTCTCCTCTAGGAATTTGGATGCTATGCCATTTGATGCATAAATGTTTAGTATTGATACTGCTTCATTTTCTATGGTACCCTTTAGTAAAATATAGTTTCCTTCCTTATCTCTTTTAATTAGATCTATTTTTGTTTTTACTTGATCTGAGATAAGGATTGCTACCCCTGCCTTTCTTTGTTCACCTGAAGCATAGAAGATTCTGCTCCAGCCCTTTACCTTCACTCTGTATGTATCTCTATGTTTTATATGTGTTTCTTGTAAACAACATATTGTAGGATTCTGGCTTTTTAATCCAGTCTGCTACCCGCTTCCATTTTATGGGAGAGTTCATCCCATTCACATTCACAGTTAAAATAACTATATCTGTATTTCCTGCCATCTTATTTACCCAGAGTTATGATTTTCTCTTCCCTTTCCCCTCTCTCCCTTCCCCCTTCCCCAGTACTTTATTTTTATGATCACCTCCCTCCAACAGTCCTCCCCCTTTTAGACCCCCTCCCTCCCCTTTACACCTTTGCCATAATCCTTCTATTAGTCTATCCCTTTCTCTTCCTCCTTTCCCTCCCACCTTCCCACAAGGAGGGTCAGGCTTTTCTTTGAAGCCAAATGTGTCTGATATACTCTCTTAGAGGCCAACCTAATGAGAGTAAGGTTTACACAATACTCATTGCCCTCCCTTCTTTCCCTCAATTATATTAGATCTTCTATGTCTATGAGATTTTGCCTTATTTTACCTCCTTTATTTTTACTTTATTTTGCCTTCTTCCCCCCCACCCTTTTTTCAGTATGGTATCCCTTCCACCTCTAATTTCCTTTCCATTATTATCAAAGAAAAATTGAATTATACCCCCATTCTTTAAGGATACCTATAGTAGAAATATAGTTCTCAAGAGTTCTTTCCTTTTTACCTTTTTACCTTTTTATGCTTCTTGTGAGTTCTGTATTTGGAGGTCAAATTTTTTGTTCAGATCTGGTCTTTTCATTAGAAATAGGGTAAATTCTCCTGTACCATTGAATGACCATCTTCTTCCCTGGAAGATGATGCTCATTCTAGCTGGATAACTTATTCTTGCCTGTAATCCAAGTTCTTTTGCCTTTTGGAATATCTGTTTCCAGGCCCTTCGATCCTTTAATGTGGAAGCTGACAGATCTTGTATAATTCTAATTACAGTTCCTTGGTATTTGAACTTTTTCTTTCTAGCTGCTTGCAATATCCTTTCCTTGGTGTGATAGTCCTGAAATTTGGCCACGATATTCTTTGGGGTTTTAATTTTGGGGTCTCTTTTAGGAGGTGATCAGTGAATTCTTTCAATGACAATTTTGCCTTCTGATTCTAAAACATCAGGGCAATTCTCTTTCATGATTTGCTGGAAGACAGCATCAAGGTTCTTTTTTTCATCGTAACTTTCAGGGAGTCTGATAATCCTTAGATTGTCTCTCCTGGATCTGTTTTCCAAGTCAGTTGTTTTTCCTAGGAGATATTTCATATTTTCTTCTATTTTTTCATTTTTTGTTTTTGTTTTTCAGTGAATTGTTGTCTTTTTCCAATTCACCATTTTTATTTTCCAGTGAATTAATAATTTTTTTCTAATTCACCAATTTTGTTTTTCAGTGAACTGTTTTCTTTTTCCAATTCACCAGTCCTGTTTTCCAGTTTTTGACATCTCTGTTGCACTGATCTCAATTTATTTCAACATTCTTTTTCTAGCTCTCTTTGTGATTCTTTATGCAATCTTCCAGGTAAGCCTTCTGAAAAGGAGACCAGCTTAAGTCCGCCTTTGTGGCTTCATCTGGGATTGTTTTCAGAATCTCATGATCTGGAGACTGCCCTACTTTCTCTCTGTAGAAGCTGTCCATGGTGAAAGCTCTCTTCTGCTTCTTGCTCATGTTTTTGAGCTGTAAGTTTAGGTCTGAATCACTTGAGGTCTGAATCACTAGCAGGGAATTCTGCAGCTGTTTCAGAGCTGAGCTCTGAATCACTATCAGGGAATTCTAAGGCCATTTCAATTTGCCCCAGGGCAGTTTGCCCAGTTGACTTCCACAGTGGGGATGGTCTACTAGATCCGCACTAGGACCACACTTTCAGCTGCTCTCAATCCACTCTTTACCAAAGGCAGATCTGCCAAAGCACCTGCCCACAAGTAGCACAAAATGGCCCAGGCTTCTCCCAGGAACTTCCTGGGTGCCTAAAATACACCACTCTCTCACCCCGACTTCCGCCCCAGCTGAGTGCTGGCGTCTGATCGGGGCCAGCTGCCGATTCCCCTGAGACTGCCCTTCTCCGGAGTTTTTTCAAAGTAGATTTTTTGATAGAAGTGCGTTGTAGTCCATGTGTTTGGTGGAGTCCTCATTCCAAAACCAGTTTGGAGGCTCAATTTATCTGGGTCTGAGGGAAAGTCTCAGGAGCTCACAGAGAATGCTGTCTGCAGTTCACAATCTTGGCTCCATCCCCCATGGTGTTTTTTAAACTTGGCAAGTTTTCATTTGATTAAATATTTTCATCAAGCTTGCCAATAAAGGCATCAATATAATTACAAAGAACTGAACAAACAAGAGTATACTTATTTGTTATATTGAATTACATTTTTCATTTCATTGAAGATCAATAGGAGTATAGATAATTTGATGTCTACTTTAGCCAATTACATGCATCTATGATCTTAATCTGAAACACATTTAAAATTTTGCTTATTAGAGTCTCAGTCTGTGTGTGTATGTGTGTGTCTGTCTATCTGTCTCTTTCACTTTTCTGTATACCAAATTGTGAATTAAGCTACTCATCATTTTTTTTAAATTTTGCCCTTATATTTAAAAATATGAAAGAAGATTAAAGAAAAATCTAAATTCAATGAAGCACAAAACATTACATATTCCTGAGCATATCCCTGTAATTTTTTCAGCTTCAATGCCACTATTATTCACCTCTCTCTTTCGCCAAAATTAAGCTCATCTCCAGGAAACTTATCATGATTGCTTCAGCTTTGATGAATCATGCCTCATCCATATCCTCAGTGCCTCTGTTCCTCTACTGAGAAGGTTTCGAAGGCAGAGCAAAAACCTCTCTTTAAAGAAGGTCTGGAAGCCCACACAACTCTTCATTTTCCATCTGCTGCATTGCTCAGTTTCCACTACAGCATCATCATGCCTGTGATGGATAACTTCTGCTGCTTCTTCCTTTTTTGTTTTTTTTTTCCTTTGAACTATATATTCAATGAGGGCATGGATTTTTTCCTTATTTGAATCATCAGTGCTTACCACAGTGCCTCACACATAGTAAATATTTAGTTAATCAATGTTCATTGCATCTCATTTTTTTGTACTTCATTGTTCTGATTTGTGATATATGCAAATTACTATCTATGAATAAAGGGACATTATCCTAGGTATAATACAATAAATAGAATACTGATCACAGAGACAAAAAGATTCCCCATAATACTGGATAGTGCTTTTAACAATGCTGTTTCATATGCTAAAGGAGGAGATGTTGATTTTCCAACTCTTGACTAAATCATAAATGAACAAGGAAAAATTGTCAGTTACTTTGTATATTATTATATTGATCTTTTATCCTTTTACAAAAGTATTAAAGAAAGTTAGGAATTTTAAATTATTTGTACAAGATCAGATCACATTTAACTTAAAAGTAAATGTGCCTAATGATATATATTATGAATTTCTTGTTCAAAAAAAAAAGTGAAGTGAGGTGCAAGATGAAAAGGGACAACTAGATGACAGAAAAAATGGTGATTTATGCTGATAATCTCATTGATTGAATATTTTGTGAAATGCATAGTTGTTCTGTTGTGTCTGTCAAGAAATGCCATTATCACTTTAGATCCCTAGACATAAATAGAAAAATCTACAAGCAGAAGATATTATTCTAATATAACTATAGTAAGGGCATAACAACCCATTAATCTGAACTCCCTAAATTCTTCCTTATTGTTTCCTTCTACCTCTTCCATAAATAACTAACTTTTATATAAGGTTTAACATTGTGAAATATTTTCTCATAAATCCCATTTCATTCCCCAAATGATAAATGATGAAAGGATAAAAAGGCAATTTTATATGAAGAAATTAAAACCACCTAGAAGTATATGAAAAAATGTCCTAAATCACTATTGATTAGAGAAATGCAAATTAAAATAACTTAGGTACCACCTCACAACATCATATTGGCTAAGATGAGAGAAAAAGAAAATGATAAATGTTGGAGCGGAAGTAGGAAAACTGGGACACTAATGCACTGATGGCAAAATTGTGAACTGATCCAAACATTGGGGAAAGAATTTGGAACTATGCCCAAAGGGTTATCAAACTGTGTATATCCTTTGATTCAGTAGATGCCATTACTGCGTATGTATCCCAAAAAGGATCATAAGAGAAAAAAAGGACCCACACATGGAAAAAAAAAAATGTTTGTAACAGTTTTTTTGTTGTGTCAAGGAATTGGAAATTTAGGGGATGACTATCAATTGTGTAATGGCTAAATAAGTTGGGATAATGCATTTAATGGAACACTATTGTTCTATAAGAAATGATCCATAAGAAATTCAGAAAAACCTAGAAAGGATTACATGAATTTATGCTGATTGAAATGAGCAGAACCAGAAGAACATTTTACACAGTAATAGCAAGATTGTGTGATGGGTGCTCGATTATTACAGACAGTTCTCAGCAATACAATGATCTAAAACAAATCTAATAGACTTGTGATGGATAATGCTATCCATATCCAGAGAAAAAATCATGAATACTAAATGTAGGTCAAAGCACACTATTTTTGTTACTTTTTTGTTTGTTTTTGTTTGTTTTCTTTCTCCTGATTATCCCCTTTTGTCCTGATTTTTCTTTCATGATGGGAGTATTTTTAAAATGATTGTATGTGTATAACATATCATATTGATTTCTTTTGTAGTGAGAGAGGAGTTAGGAAAGGAGGGAGAACATTTTTGGAACTCAAAAATTTACGAAAATTTATGTTGAAAACTATCTTCACAAATAAATGGAAAAAATAAAATACTATTAAGTGAAAACAATAAAATCTCATTTTATTTGCAAGCAATTTTTTAAGATTTGTAGGAAACTGAATTTTAGAAAAGTTAAATGACTTGCTCCAAATGAGAAAGCTAAAAACCATTCTTGGTAGGATTTAAATTTAAGTATTCCTTATTTCCATGTCCAATAATTTCCCCTCTATAATACTGTGAAATACTATATACATGCATCATCTACACAAAATGATATCAATTTTTGAGAAAAATATCTGGATATTTTACCCTTTAAAAATGTTTTCTTGCAAATACTTGAATATCTCAAGCAAAAAAAGTACATTTAGGGAAAGGACAATAGTATGGGAAGGAAAACTTGAAGTTCTTGTTACCTGAAGTCTGAAAACCACACAGTTTCAAAAAGACACAAAAAGTGTTCCATACTGATATGGTGAACATATATAGTGCTATGAAACTCTCAGTAATATTCAGTAAATTCCTTGAGGTCCTTTTGATTGATTGAGGCTGACCAAAATAACCTTTAGTTGATTTCTCTAGAATCTTTTGATTCCCATGCTTCTACACAATGTTATTTCCTCTAGGTCTACTTATGGCCCTATGAGAAGAAAAGCCAAATTCTAAGATTTCAGGCAAACTATAAAGTATAAAATGTTATCATTTATTTTGTAAATAATCCCAAATTGCATTTTTCTACTGTTATTAACTGAAAGTTCTCAATATAACTCCATGGATAAATGAATAAAAATATAAATATAATTTAATATTTAAAAATGAAACACTGTAGATTCCTTATATTCATTACTGCTTTTCATTGCAACATATTTTTTCATTTAATTTTAAGCACAACCATCAATCTGTTACCAGTTCTCTCAATTTTCCTCTCCAGGGAAAGTGGAGAAAAGCAAAAATATGTTTCTTGGTTTTGTTTGTTTGTTTTTTTTCCCCTTTCTTTTAATAAATGAAGGACATAATAGTAAAATCACAAACTTTTGGAGGGAACAGTTGTATCCTGAAATTTAAAGCCATATTATCAATTTTGTTATGACATTTATTTTTAAGATTTTTTGTTGTAGTTGTAGCATTATTTGGTTTTCTCCTGAGTGTTCTGGAAACTGCCCACAAAGAACAATGAACTGAACCTCCATGTTGCATTTATAAAAATGCTCTTGGGTTTTTAATTTTATTTAACCAAGATTTGTCTTTGATGGAAGTAGACATAGGATTCAGGTACTAAAATAAGCCAGTCTTTTCTCATACTAAGACTTACAGAAAATAATAAGAAGCATATTTTATTAATCTAAACACCTTGTAAGTTCAAGCAGAGTATTTCATATTTAATATTGCTGAGGTATTTTTATTTAATAAATTTTAATTTAAATTTATATTTAGTATTTTCTAGCTCTTAAAGAGCTTGGGGTGTCTATAGCATGTCAACTGTGTCACAGTCTTTTAGTCTTATGATTGTCCTTCAGGGTACAGAACCAGAGTTAATGTGGTAGGAACAGGAGTGCAGCACTTGGTTTTGGTTCACTTAGTGGTTATAAATGCAGGCATTTTTCAGAGTATCACAAGATGTGACTGATCACTTTCTGCTGCAGTATGTCATCTGCAGCTCCAGTTCTCAGGTCAGGATCCCCAGAAAATAGGGCTAAATAATTAAAAATCACAAATCCCAGTTTTGTGGTTTTGTTGTGACTGAAATCATCCAGAGATAAGTGCAAACTATTGTTGTTATGCCAAGTTCAAGGGACAGTTTGAATGCTTGTCCTTAGTTCTGGAAAAAAAATGCTTCCTAATATTTTGACAAATGCTATTAGTTTGATCCACTATTGGTTATGTTCTGCCCCCTCCTCCCATACACAGTCACTATTAGCCACTAAAGACTAATAAATTTTTTTTCTGGATGTAGATGACATTTTATTTTTTTTCCCTTTTTGAGTGGTTCTATTTTTTTTAAAGTAAAGCTTTTTAGTTTTCAAAACATTTGCATGGTCTATTCTTCAACATTAGCCCTTGCAAAACCTTATGTTACAATTTTTCTCCTCCCCTTCACCCACACCCTTCCCTAGATAGCAAAGAGTCCAATATATGTTAAACATGTTAGAAATATATGTTAAATCTAATCTAGGCATACATATTTATATAATTATCATGCTATTCAAGAAAAATCAAATCAAACGAGAAAAAAGAGAAGCAAAATAAAATGCAAACAAACAGCAACAAAAAGAGTGAAAATGCTATGTTTTGAACCACATTAAATTCCCACAGTCCTCTCTCTGGATGTAGATGGCTCTCTTCATCACTAAACAATTGGAACTGATTTTAATCTAGATGGCATCTTCTATCCAAAGACTGCCAGAAATGCCTTGGATCACTGAACTACTGAGAAGAATGAAGTCTTTCATAATTGAGTATTTCATATTCTTGCTGTTATTGTTTATCTCTGTTTTGCTTGTTTCACTCAGCATCAATTCATGTACATCTTCCCAGGCCTTTCTAAAATCAGTATATTCATCATTTTTATAGAATAACAATCGTCCATTATCTATATATACCACAACTCATCCAGCCATCCCCCAATTGATGAGCATATACTCATTTTCCAATTCTTTGTACAGCATAGTCTCTTACTGGACACCTTCAGGGAAGTAGTCAAACTATGATAAACAATTCATGTCCCCCCAAAAAAAATAATAGAAGCTGATCAAGGCTTTTTAAAGATGCTCCTGGTTCCTGTTCCATAATTGAAGACAATTAAAAGAGACCAATTGAAGGCTTACTGTGTGTGATATTATTTTAAAAATGTCTCTCCTCAATGCTGAAAAGTCTTTCCAAGGAACTTTTAGTACATATCATCACAACTTTCCTAGAAGCAATATCTCTGGGCTTTTCCAAGTGAAGAGCAGTATCAGAAGTTTTTGCCATGTTTCAGTTTCTTTAAGTCCACACTAAATATCTTGATAAGTAGATTTTAATGGTTAGTAAGTTAATATAGAAAGTTCTCGGACCTTTATTTAATTGGCTTAGGAAACATTGGCTCTTAGGAAACATCTTATTGGCTTAGTGCACTGAGAGCTTAAGCAATTTTTTTCTGGGACACAAAAATTAAGTGTCAGAGATAGTACTTGAATTCAGGTTGGCATAACTTGAGAACCAACTCTTTATCCTATTTTTCCTTATTCCATCAATAAATTGTTACTAAGTAAAAACAAGTGAAATGTAGTAAATCAACACTGTCCCATTTTTAATCTCTCATTGTCATCCAGTCTGAATTGCAATGAATATCAGAACAGATCACAATAAATAGAAGTATTCATTATACTCAACCTTATCTTAGGATAATGTGAAAATTATTTCTAAGCTTCTAAATTGCCACTTATTATATTTCTCTGCCTAGAGTATGAAAGAGTATTTGAAGAAACAGATTTATGGTATACAAATGCCATTCCTACTTTTTATCAATTTCTCAACAAATACAACAATTTCAAGAAAATAATTCTGTTGTACTGGTCACATCATTTGAATGCCAAATGCATGCATGCCAAAATAGATTATTTTATGTAGAACTCATACATGGCAAGCATATATGGTGGTCAGAAAAAGTGATACAAGGATGCCCTCAAACTCTCTCAAGAACTTTGGAATTAATTTAATGACAAGGGAGACACTGCCACCAGACCATGACATGACCTTATCAGAAACAAAAAATGATGTGCTCTGAGAGCAAAGCAGAATTGAAATATCTCAAAAGAAAGACAAGGTATGCAAATTAGTGATTACACCCAATACATGGACAGTTTTTGCCCAACATGTGATAGAGCATTCTGAGCTCATGTTAGGTTGATCAGTCATAGCTGGACACACATAACTTGACTCTAAAGTAGTGATACCACTTTGATTCTCTTCAAGAATGAAGAATAACAACCAACCAACCAACAACCATTAAGCAATTACTACGTGGTAAGTTCTGGATAAGCAGAATATTCCACTGGTAATAAAAGAAACTGACAAAAGCCTTCATCACTTTGCAGATCTTAAAGTAGGACATAGTCAATAAACAATGGCTAGTATTATTAATTCAGCTGACAAAATCTTTGAGGGATCAATAATACTTTTTTTTTTTTTTTTGCCGAGGCAATTGGAGTCAAGTGACTTGCCCAGGGTCACACAGCCAGGAAGGGTTAAGTGTCTGAGACCAGATTTAAACTTAGGTCCTCCTGACTTCAAGGCTGGTGCTCTATCCACTGCACCACCCAGCTGCTCTGATCAATAATGCATTTTAAGATAAACCTATACTTTTAGAGAAAAATCAAGAATATTTAGAGAAAAATCACAAGAATATATTCAGAGTTAAAGTGTCTGAAAAATAGGGTAGCTTATTTCCTAGTAGATTTAGCACTGTAATTTATATTTTTCCCTTCTTAGTTGATCATAATGTTTAAAATAAAAACGGTGCATGATATATATATACTTCAATTATCCTTGTCCATGTTTTTCCCACAGATTCTACAAAAAAAATCTGCCCACACTATATTAAACACTAATTTGTTCTATGTGTTTTTACATTTTGTGAGTAACTGTAAGCCTGCCAAAAAGTTATTTCTTATCTATATGGGCAGCCCGGCTGCTTTTCCCTTTATATATTCCTTTATGGCTTGTCTTTGGCATAAAGAAACACATGAAAATTTATTAGTATTCAACATGTATCTTGCTCTTTTAGATTGAACCTGACTCACATAGTCTTCTAGTAGTTTAGTTTTAGTATCACAACAAAATGAGACAATCACAGATCATTCAACAGTTAACAAAACAAAATTTACTTCAAAGCAGGAGCTTATTCAGATTCATAAGGCTTCAGCAGAAATATTAGCATGCTACCTTGTTCAACATTCTAAGCATCCCATCCTGGCCCCAGCTACAATGTATTGCTGTTTGGGATGTCTTTCAACAAAGTAAAGTGAAACTCTATTTCTACTCAATGGCAATAGCTGACAGGGATTGTTTCCTTGCTCTCTGAAATCTCCTATTTTTTAACTGTCAAAGAGAATTTACTGAGAAAATCTCAGAAATTCACTCCATGGCTTGTGCTGCAGTCTGCATTGTCTATAGTTTTTATAGCTTTCTTGTTAGCAGTTCTGAAAAGATTTATTCCACCATTTTCTCTTACATTGACAATTTCTGGACAGTTGCAATAGTACCTCTGTATAGTGCATTCCTAGAAGAAAGACTCAGCACAATTGTGGCCTCTTGATCATATCTGCTTAACTGAGAGAATCTGATTATTCCAAATGAACAAAAACTGTTAGATATCCTGCTGATGAAAAAGCTACAGGTTTTTCCTTCTTCAAAAATCTGAGTTTCATTATATCACCATTATTTTTGTTGTTATGTAGCAATTAATGAGCTTTTAACCTTTCTTTGGAACTTAAATTACCGAAGTTTTCAATACATGAGAACAAAACATTCTTTTCCACTTTTTTTCTACAAGGTAGTAGCAAAGGAATTGGAAGGCTATTAGCTGAAAGGGTGTATGTGAAGATAATGAGTCTTGCTAGCTTTCTAGGACACAATTTAGCATAGATTCCCCACCCCCTTGGTAGAGAAGTCTCAATTAGAAATACCTGGACTTCAATGATTTTAAAATTATTTTTTTGTATTTCTTAATTTCAGAGTCCTGTTGCTCCACTCTATTCTCATGTTGTCCATTACTTGATTAAGGTTTTCTATTTTCTCTTCTAAGCTCTTTTTTGCCTTAAATTTTCTCTCTCAAGAGCCAATAAGTCACTTAGCACTTTTTAAACATCTACATGCAAGGAACTATGCTAAACACTAGGCACTCAAAGAAATGGGAGAGGGATAAATTGAGTGTGGTCAAAAGGCACTGAGATTATGGAGGACTGGAAATGCTTCTTGCAGATGGTGGGACTCTCACTCGGAAATTAGGTGAAAAAAAAACAACTAGGAAACAGAGATGAGGATGGACAGTGAAAATTCTCTTGTTTGGAAGATAGTTTCTGCGAAGGGGTCCAGTGTCACTGTATGAGGAGAGGAATAAGGTATTATGCAGCTGAAAAATAATGAAGGATATTGTTATTGTTGATTCATTTTGAAGATCAATTACATTATGTGTGATGACTTGTGTGTGAATTGGTTTAAGTGAGGCAAAGTTACACAAAATTGTTGGCTTTATTTTGTCTTTCAGAGATATCAAAGTCCAAAGTCAAAGCAAAAGCCAGGATGACTGGTGACAGTCTTGGATTCCATGCATGACCTTAGCACTTTCAGTGCCTGACCAGGCTTCTTGTGCTTTGCAAAGCTTGCTTCAGTTGCCTTCATGGCAGTTGGAGCAAATTGGTCTCATCCATTCATTTCACCAGTCTTCACATGCTTGGGGTAGATTCACTGTCTGTCACCTCAAAATGGTTTGGTCCATCTGCTGATATGATTTTACTGAAGTGTGGTCACTGTGCATGCTACAGCTTTTTGGAGTCACAAATGAGAATTGATTGAAAAGTGTACACAAAAATGGATAAACAATCTTGCAAAAGGTTTGATAATCTCTCACACCAAGGGTGCTCATCTTCCCTGAATACCATATACAATCCATGAAGGATATTAAAAGATAAACAGAAGATTTTATATTTGATTCTAATGTTAATGGGCAAATGTGATATGATCACACCTACACTAAATTAAGGAATAGACATTTGATAGCTGAGTAGAAAATGAATTGGAGTCTCTTGAGGCAGAGAGAACAAATAAAAGGTTATTTTAGTAATCCAGGCATAAAGGGATAGTATACTAGAAGGGTTGCAATGTCAGAGAAGAGAATAAGTTAAATACTAGTAGAAATGGCAAGATTTGACTAATGATTTGTTATTTGGAGTAAAAAAGAATAAGTTCTGGTTCACTGGGAGGATATTGGTACCCTGAAGGATAAAAAGAGAATTAAAAAAAAGAGGACTGGGAGTTAGATAATGAGTTTAGTTTTGGAAACATTAAGTTTAAGATACCTATGGAAACTAACAGGTAAAACTTTTTACTTGTTTGTTTATTTTTCCTAAAATACCATATTAAGGAAATACTTGGTAAAATTCAAAGGAAGCTATCTTTACACATGTACAAGTGGCTAGTGCCTTAACATTATTTCTTAATTCCCCAAGGGCCCTTCCAGATTGGAATCCCACAGACTAAAGCTATTAATTTTGTTTCCCCCAAGCACACTTTTTGGACTTGTTTTTCATAATCTACAACAACCTGCTGATGGCTGATGGAAATTGTTTAAGTTTTTAGCAATGGAAAAATAGATATTAAAACCCTATGTGAAATGGCAGAGATAACACAATTTATATATAAGATTCAACAATGATACAGAATACCAAAGTGCTTTACTTTCAGTTTACTTAATTTTATCGAAAGAGGAAAGTTTAATGATTTGACAAATTCAAAATGGTAGATTGTTTCAAGAGTCATGGAGCTTCCTATTCATTAGAACTGTCCAAAAGTGGGATTGGCTGCCTTGGGAAATAGAGATTATTCCTTCCTGGGATACTTTTAAGGAGAATCATTGACTATTCATTGTAATATGTATGGGTTTTTCTTTTTTTTTTTTTTTCTTCAATTTTTTTTTTTGTTTATAAAAGCTTTGTATTTTTCAAAACGTATGTGTGGACAATTCTTCAACATTGACCCTTGCAAAACCTTGTGTTCTAATTTTTCCCTTCTTCCTCCACACCCTTTCCTAGATGGCAAATAGTTCAATATATGTTAAACATGGTAGAAATATATGTTAAATCCAATATATACATACATATTTATACAATTATCATGCTGCAAAAGAAAAATCAAATCAAACCAGCAAAAAAAGAGAAGCAAAATAAAATGCAAGCAAACAACAACAAAAAGAGTGAAAATTCTATGTTGTTAACCACACTCAGATCCCACAGGCCTCACCCTGGGTGTATATGGCTTTCTTCATCACTAAACAATTAGAACTGGTTTGAATCATCTCACTGTTGAAAAGAGCCACATCCATCAGAACTGATAATCATATAGTCTTGTTTTGCCATATATAATGATCTCCTGGTTCTGCTCATTTCGCTTAGCATTAGTTCATATAAGTCTCTCCAGGCCTCTCTGAAATCATCTTGCTGATTTGGAACTATGCTCAAAAAGTTATCAAACTGTGCATACCATTTGGCCCAGCAGTGTTTCTACTGGGCCTATACCCCAAAGAGATTTTAAAGGAGGGAAAGGGACCCACATGTGCAAAAATGTTTGTGGCAGCCCTTTTTGTAGTGGCAAGAAACTGGAAATTGAAAGGATGCCCATCAATTGGAGAGTGGCTGAATAAATTATGGTATATGAATGTTATGGAATATTATTGTTCTGTAAGAAACGACCAGCAGGATGATTTTAGAGAGGCCTGGAGAGACTTGCATGAATTGATGCTGAGTGAAATCAGCAGAACCAGGAGAACATTATACACAGCAGCAAGACTATACGATGTTCAATTCTGATGGACATGGTTCTCTTCAACAATGATGTGATTCAAACCAGTTCCTATTGTTCAGCGATGAAGATAGTCATATACATCCAGAGAGAGGCCTGTGGGAACTGAGTATGGACCACAACACAGCATTTTAATGCTTTCTGTCAATATTTCCATGCATTTTATTTTCCTTCTTAGGTTGTTTTTTTTCTTCTTCTCTTTCTAGATCTGATGTTTCTTGTGCAGTAAGATAACTGTGTAGATATGTATACATGTATTGGATTTGTCATATAATTTATCCTATTTAGCATGTATTAGATTACCTGTCATCTAGGGGTGGGGGTTGGGGAAAGGAGGGGAAAAGCTTGGGGAAAAAAAGTTTTTGCAAAGGTCAATGTAGAAAAGTCACTCATATGTCTTGTAAATAAAAAGCTTTTAATAAAAAAAATAATGAAATCATCTTGCTGGTCATTTCTTACAGAACAGTAATATTCCATAACATTCATATACCATAATTTATTCAGCCATTCTCCAATTGATGGGTATCCATCCAGTTTCCAGTTTCTTGCCCCTACAAAAAGGGATCCCACAAACATTTTTTGCACATGTGGATCCCTTTTCCTCCTTTAAGATCTCTTTGGGATCTTAGCCCAGTAGAAACACTGCTGGGTCAAAGGGATACACAGTTTGATAACTTTTTGAATATGGTTCCAAATTGCTCTCTAGGATGGTTGGATTTGTTCACAGTTCCAACAGCAATGTATTAGTGTCCTAGTTTTTCCACATCCTCTTCAGCATTCATCATTATCTTTTCCTGTCATCTTAGCCAATCTGAGATGTGTGCAGTGGTAACTTAGAGTTGTCTTAATTTGCATTTCTTTGATTAATAGTGATTTAGAAAACCTTTTCATATTACTAGAAATGGTTTTAATTTTTTCACCTGAAAATTGCCTGTTCCATATCCTTGGACCATTTATCAATTCGAGAATGGCTTGAATTCTTAAAAATTTGAATCAATTCTCTATATATTTTAGAACTGAAGGTTTTGTATTACCTTTGAATATAAAAATGTTTTTTCCCAGTATATTGCTTCCCTTCAAATCTTGTTTGCATTAATTTTGTTTGTACAAAAGCTTTTTAACTTAATATAATCAAAATTATCTATTTTGTGATCAATAATTATCTCCAGTTCTTCTTTTATCACAAATTTCTTCCTCCTCTGCAGATCTGAGAGGTGAACTATCGTATGCGCTTCTAATTTGTTTATAATATTATTCTTTATGTCTAGATCATGAATCCATTTTGATCTTATCTTGGTATATGGCATTAGCTGTGGGTCAACTCCTAGTTTCTGCCACATGTATGGGTTTTTCAATCAGGGATAGGCACATTAGATGACCTCTTAGATTATATCTGACTGAGCTTCTGTGATTCAGTGAAATAATAGAAAAACAAATTAGTGAGTTTGCAAACTTAAAACAGAGAAGTAGGCAAGATATAAGGGATAAGAAACATGCTGCTTAGGTGCCAGGGATACTTACTTATCTCTGACATAACCCTTCAGACTTGAAGGGACCAGATAACTTTTTAGAGTCTTCTATATTTTTAGTTTATTTGTTATCCTTCACAATAATTACCTGGGAACATCTCTGCTAGTGCTTAGGTAGTTGTCAACTAACTCTCCACCGGAATCTGTAAGTTATCTCTCTTAAAAAATTATTATATTAATTATATTATAATATATCAAATATATTATATATCATATTATATGTATATCATACTATATATTAATATATATATATATATATTTATATAATATATTATATGTACTATATATGTACTATATAATATATATGTGTAATATATATTATATAATATATTATATATATTTTAAAAATTATAGATAGTGGAAAATTTTGAAAATTCTTATCAGAGGTCCTAAAAAGTAACAGTACTAAGAAGTGAGCAACCTTCCTCAAGGCATGTTCACTTATAATCACAACCAAATGTTAGGGATTGCCTCTAAAATGTCTCCTCTGTACTTTTAGTAAGGAACTTCCCAAGACTTGCTCCTCTCCAGGATTCTTTTGTACAGCTACAGAGAGCTCATAGTTCTCTGGTAAATGACATCAGATTTTGTCTACCTTTATTCATATAATCTTTTGATATTTTTTTCATCCTTACCTTAAAATATCCATTTTAATTTTTCCTGATAGGACTACTTTTGTCCTTTCCAACTGTCTTTTGGTTCTACTTGCTCCTGGCATAACAGTACCCGAACTCCTTTTTCAGGCACAGGGACTCAGGGTCTTCTTTCCTCTCTAACCTTTATTCACTCAGTGTCTACTTAAATGGAGTAAAAAGAGTACCTTCTTTGTGCATGCAAATTTCAAAGACACTGACTCAGTACCAGTATTGGGACAAAAGTTTTTTTACTGAGCACTCCCCTGTCCTTCTAATTGCCTCCAAGTTAGTATTGGGGTAATTAATTTCTATGCTCCTATTTCATTCAGGATACATTAATCTATTCACAGTCAGGGTAAAGCAACTGATTCTGAGCAATTTTCTATCATTTCTTAGAAAATGATGGGGTATACTAGAGGGAAAAAAAGCAGACCCCTTTCCTTCCCTGAGGAAGGTAAAATTCTGAAGTTTCAACTATGCTAAGCTCTTGGAAAATAGTGCTCTTGATTATTATACGATATAACTCAATTGCTCTGTCTTATTGAGATCTCTTTTTCACATTTACATACATACATTCACATACAGTTCTAAGCCAAATTCCTTTGTAGACTTTGCTGTCTTCAAACTGTTTTTAAAGGTCTTTACATATTCATAAAGAAATAAAAGAAAATTAAACAGAATATTTCAAGAAGTTATTTACCTTTTCTTCCAGTGTGTGTGTCTTTTTACAATTCTTTTTTATTGCTTCCTAATTTTATTTAATTTGTTCTTTGAATTTATCATTAGTATTCAAAAATATTCTTGCTACAAGTTGATTAATTGATCTTAATTCAAACAAATATTTATCAAGTGCCTAATATGTGCAAGGTTCTCTAATAGGCATAAAGATGAAACAATGACACAATCACAGGTCTAAAAAGACTTTATACAAATAATAATTCAAGAAGCAGTCAAAATAGATGTCAAAGAGAAGTCTGGTAATAGCAGAAAGGAGAAATTCAGTAGGAGAAAGAGCACTTATATCTGGGAAAATTGAAGTTTTTTGTGGAGGAGGTGATGTCTAAAGAAGTTCAAGAAGTGAAAAAATTGTGGAAGGAGGCAATTCCAAGGAGGAGAAACAATCTGTATAAAGAAGAGACAAAAATATAATAAAATGAAAAATGCTGAATAGACCAATGTTAGCTGGAACAGAAGTTGCCATTATATAATTTTTGTTGTAGTGACTGTTGTTGTCCAACTCTTCATGATCTCATTTGGGGATCTCTTGGCAAATGGAAGAGAATTTTGGAATTTCTGAAATAAGTGAGAAATTGGAAAAGAGAAACTGAGAAGGCATGCTAATCCAACAACTGTCCGAAGGATGATTCTTAGTTTCCCAAGGAAATATGTTTTAAACTATATCTTAAGGTCTCAAATTAAAAAACAAAAAAGCAAAAAATAACAACCAACTTAATATGTTTGGAATACAAACTCAATAAATCTCTATGAAGTAAGATAACAAGAACACTTTCATTTAAAAAGTAAAAAGAAATTATTGAGGTGAAAATAAACATATGAATAATCAGATTTGAGCACCAAATAAAACATTATTCTAAGATCATTTGTTGTGGCCATCATTTAAGAGCTCACCTTGTCTGAGCCCTTTGATCTCAGAGGCAAGATGAATGAGGCAGGGGAACTCATAGGGTGTGAAAAAGAGCTCCAGTTTATTATGCTGCACAGCCTTGTTGATATACAGTTTTGCAAGCCTGATCAGCACGTGAACAGTAGGCAATCGCCAATCACCATTCAGAGAAGCAGCTTATGGCACTGCGGATGCATGGTATCTGCCAATGGGAGAAGAGCTGACCCAGCCACATCAGCAACCTGCTCACAGGTGAAATGCCCTGTCAAGGCATCCCTGCTCACGAGCAACTAACTGTGATCCTCAGGCTCAACCCATTCCCATGCCATGCACCAGTGCTCCTTGCTCAACAAGGGCATTTCTGCAACATGGCAGAAAACTTATTGTGCAGCACAGGCCCTGCAACCCTCTCACAGATGAAGGTGTCCCTATGAGAGGGTGTCCCCTGCATACCCAACATGTGTGTGCCATGATACCCCCTGCCCCATGAGACAGTCCTAGATCATGGTGGGTCCATGGCCTACCTTTTGGCCTCTGTTGCCAATTCTGATTATATGTAATACAAATCCATATATATATATATATATATATATACATATACATATAACATTTTGTTAGTGGTCTTGGAGGCACATCTTCTCCTTCTTTTGAATGGTTGCCTCTTTTTCCTTCTTTTCCTCTGCTTTATGGACAACTCTCTGAGATGTCTGGTGGGAATCCACTGCTGAAGGTTTTGTCCTGTGGAGATACAAGCATATCCTGGCCCCCACATTAGAACCCTATAGGGTCCTTCCCATCCTTCAATAGCCTTTTTTATTACCATGGTCTTATTATTAGGGAGCCTTCTTAATGAAGATAAGATGTTGTCTTTTGAGTGATTCTCTGTCTATGTTCACCAAAGAGTATTTCATAGCTGGACTTAAATCATTTGAATCAAATTTTTTTTGTAATTTATTGCGTATATTGCTTTATCTAATCTTTCTGAATGACCCTACTTTCATCTCCTTCTTTTTGTTTTTTGATGAATCTCTTATAGGGGAGTTCCATGGGCTGTTTGTTTCCTAATTCTAATTGTTCTTGTATGAATTGATGTAAAGTGGCTGTTTTTTCTTTGGTCAGGAGCCATTGCTTCATCCATACTGTGTTTTGGTAGTCCCAAGTCATTTTTGGAGCAGTGGAAGCCACAGCAGCAATGACTCTTCCTAAAATTCTGTGGTGATTTTCATCCCTAATTGGTGTAAAACATCTCTACCCCATAAGTTAATATGTAAGCCATCTATTATTAAGGAGAAAATAATTTCTGTCTTTCCATCTTTTTGCCAATTTACCAGTTCAGCGGACATCAAAGTCTCCTTACTGCCTGCTACTCCTGGCACTAAGTTGCTAAAAATATAAGTTCATGTTTGTTCCTGGAACAACCTGAGCAGCAGTCAACCAAGTCTGTTCTAAAAATTCTCTTATCCAGATTTCACACTTAGGCTTAATGTTAGAGGAACCTTTGAAAGGCTCTAGGTCTGAACAGACACAAGAGTAAGGTGGAGCAGAGGGTGGTAGAAGAGGGGGAGGCCATTCATTATTGTTCTCCTCAGGCTCAGGAGAGGGACATCTGTTGCTAAGAGATATGCCTGTCTGTGCTCCCACTGTAAATTTCCTGATATCTTTTTCTGATTCTGATTTCAAACTTTGCTTAAAATGGCTTTTTTTTATTTCTCCTGGGCATTGCTTACCATAAGAAGTGAGCTGTTCACTGAAAACAATTCATCTCATAGTTATAATAGCTTTCCTCAGGTAACCATGGAGAAACTTTGTAAGCAATGTCCAGGAATTTCCTGTCTCCTAATTGGACTGTGCAGCCCTGCTCTTTGTTACTTTTATATACAGTCCTGACATATAACTGTCTATAGGGAGGAGGGTGTCTACTTTCTGCCCCATTAGGTTACTTAACCGCTCTCTACTGCAGTTTATGGGCTCTCCCTCTGGAGTCCTCTTAGAGGTTGTCTTGACCAGTAGCAGTACTTGACCGTGAAGTGGTCGCTCTGGCACTGATCCAGGTCCCTGTCCCTGTTCCTCCAAGCGCCAGTTGTTGTGACCGTCTTTTAAGAGCTCACCTTGTATGAGCCCTTTGATCTCAGAGGCGAGATGAATGAGGCAGGGGAACTCATAGGTTGTGAAAAGAGCTCCAATTTATTATGCTGCACAGCCTTGTTAATATACAGTTTTGCAAGCCTGATCAGCACGTGAACAGTAGGCAAACCCCAGTCACCATTCACAGAAGCAGCTCATGGGCATTGTGTATGCATGGTATCTGCCAATGGGAGGAGAGCCAACCCAGCCACTGCCTGTCAAAGCATCCCTGCCTACAAGCAACTAGCTGTGACCCTCAGGCTCAACCCATTCCCATGCCATGCACCAGTACTCCTTGTTCAACAAGAGCATTTCCACAATGTGGCAGAAAACTTATTGTGCAGCACAGGTCAAGGTGGCCTCTGTACTCCTTCTCAGCAGGGTCCCATACCCTAGCAATCATTCATGAATGGAATGTACAGGGTGACCTATTCCAATAAATTGCCATATTGCATTTACCAACTTTATTCATACTATTTTATACAACTGAAATACCTTTTCTTCTACATGTAGCTAATTCTCTTATGCATTGGTTAATTGCATGCAGAGCTAAGATGATAGAGTTCTAAGAAGTAATGTAATATCTTTTCATTTTAAATTTACAGAATGCATTTCCATAGCAAAGTATAATAAAAACATGCTTATCCATGAAATTGCAAATCTATTACATACATGTTCTCATTCCTTTTAAATATGCAATACAATTATCACATACATTTTTTTAGAACTTAGATCATTAAACACAAATATGACTGTGTGTGTATATGTAAAGTCATAATATAAATACTTCTATTTTCTGTTCTGTCTCTGGATGCAGATAGCATCTTCCTTCATATTTCCTTTATACTTAATTTGAATATTTATAATAGTCAAAATGACCTAGTCACTCAAAATTATTCTTAATACAATATTGCTGTTAGTTTTGTGCAAGTCTATCCTTGTTTTACTAAGATCATTGATGTAATGTTTTCTTATAAACAGAAGTATTCTTTCACAATCATATACTATAACTTATCTAGCCATTTTCTTTTTGATGGATATCTCTACAATTTATAGTTCTTTGCCACCACAAAGAGATTTTCTATAAATATTTTAGAACATACATGTTCTTTTCCTGTTTCCCTAATCATCTTTGAAAATAGACTTAACAAGGATATTGGTGGGTCAAAGTATATATAGTTTCATAAGAATTTGTGCATAATTGCAGATTTTTCTCCAAAATGGTTGGATCAATTCACGATTCTAACAATGACTGTCCCAATTTTTCAACATGCTCTCCAATATTTATTTCTTTCCCCTTCAATCATTTTAGATAATTTTATTGGTTTAAAATGACATTTCAAGATTTCAAAGCTGCTTTAATCTGTATTTCTGAAATTGATAATAATGTAGAGAATTTTTTTTACATAGATATAAATTGTCTGGGTTTTTTCATTGGAAAACTGCCTATTTAAATCAATTGAAAAATCACTTATATTCTTATAGATTTAACAAAGTTCTTTATACATGTTAAATTTAAAAACTTTATCTGAGAAAGTATCTATAACCCCTCCCAATTTTGTACTCTCCCAAAATCTTCACTGTATTTGTTTTATTTGAACAATATCTTTAAATTTTATATAATGAAATTGTTCATTTTACAACTCACTGAGCTCTCTATCTCTTCCTTATTCATAAATTGTTCTCTTGTCTTAAGTCTGATAAGTAACATGTTCCATGTTCCATTTTCTTTTAATATATCTCTTTATATCTAAGTCATATATCCATTTTCACCTTATCCTGATAAGTGGTATAAATTATTGCTATATGCCTAATTTCTATCAGAGTGTTGTCCAGTTTTCCCAAATTTTTCCAGATAATGAATCTTTAAATCAAAATCTTTGTCTTTACATTTGTCAAACACATTATTACATTTATTTGCTAATGGAAATTGTGTCTATTCTTCCATTGATTTAATTTTTATTTCTTAGCCACTACCAAAGAGTTTGAGAATTTGGGCCTTATAATTTAAGATCTTATAGAGCTAAACCTCCTTCTTTGACATTTTTTAAAAGCCTTTGATATTTTTGACTTTTTTTTCTTCCAAATAAATTTAATTATGATTTTTTTTTCAATTTTAGTAAAAATGGTAATTAAATTGTAATGTATTAATATATAAATTATTTGGGTAAAATTGCTGTTTTTAATATTTTGGCCCTGCCTAATCATAAACAATCAATATTTGTCTAATTATTTAAATATGTTTTTATTCATACATAAAGGCTTTTTAAAAATATGTAATTTAATTTATCTTGGGTTTGTTTTGGATGGTGTAGACCTAGATATTTTATATTGTAGAGTTATTTTAAATACTTACTCTTCTTGCAGGGTTTTTATTTCTGTGATTTATAGAAATATTGATGGTTTATATGAATTTCCTTTATATCCTGTTACTTTGCTAAATTTCTTCATTGTTTCAAATAACTTTTTAGTTGAGGCTTTCAGATTTTCCAAACATATCATCATATCATCTGCTAAAAGAGGGTTTGATTACCTCATTTCCCATTTTGATTCCTTCTATTTCTATTTTCTTTCTCTTATTGCTTTTGCTAAGATTTCCAATACAATATTGAAAGTATTGGTTACAATGGCCATATTCTTTCCTTAAATTTCACCTGTTAAATCTAGATGATGCACCAGAAGGTAACCTAACTGGAAGACACACAATCTCAGTGAGTCCTTTATCCAGACAAAATCAGCATAGAGACAGACAGGGAAATATTTAAACACCGGACATACAGGTAAGGCTAGAAGGAAACCTGTGCACAACAGTGGTGTTCTGGGGCATGAGATTCTTGGCAAGAAAGCGAGAAGTTCAGGAGATAGTAACTATAGCATCAGATAAATCTCAAACTTCAAGGTCAAAGCACAGTCTTTTCAGCATTTAGCCCAGCCTGAAGAAGAATAATTAGGATGGGAATCTCAGATAAAATGGGAAGCTACATTTCTGAGCCAAGAGAACTTTCCAATTTGCAATTAGAAGTGCAGTCCAGAAGTAATTTATTCTTGTTCAGATCCAAACTGAGGTCAAGATCTTATAGAGCTCAGTCCTAGAGAACAGCAATTGAATTTTCCCTAGTTCAGACAATTTTGCAAGCACTGAGAGCTTGCAAGTTATTGAGAACCTGGAATAACCCAATACTTAGTATCCCAAGAAAGCAGCTATAGAAACTAATCCAGTCTTTTCCTTCAGAAGTGCTGCAGAGCCTAGCCCTGACATTAAAACTGAAATCAGAAAGTAGACTGGAAAAATAGACAAATAAAAAACAACCCCTCCATAGTTACTAGAGGGACAAGAATATTCAAGACACAAGCATAGAAAAAGATGACTTCAAATTATCTACAACATTGCCTCAGAGAAAAACACAGCATAAGCACAAATAACTCAAATTCTTAGGAGAAGTAAAGCAAAGGTTTAAAAAAGTAAATGTTTTATACATGAAATAAAAAAAAATTAAGGAAAAAAACTTTTGAAAAGAAATGAAAACTATAGCACAAAATAATTGTGCCAAACAGTTTGAAACAAGAAATACAACTCTTTGCACAAACAAGCTTCCTTAGAATCAAGATTGACCAAATAAAAGCCAATGACTTCATAAGGCAACAAGAAATATGAAAACAAAGCTAAAAGATTTAAAATGTGTGATATCTCATAGCAACAAAAAAATAGCAACAACAACAACCACAAAAAATAGCGTGGAAAAAGATTGAGGAGGAAAAAATAATTCAGAATCATTTTATTTCCTGAAATCTTTGACCAAAAGAAGAAAATAATTATTACATTTATAAAAAGAAAATTGAACAACTTTCTTAAAATCAAATCACAAAATGGAACATGGAAGAATTTATTTTTATCTTTTGATCAAAACACTAAGATGAAAACCTCCAGAAATATCAAGAAATCCAAGGGAAAAGAAAAAAATAATTTAAGAAATATGCAAATAAGAATTCAAGTATCAAGGAGTGAGAGACAGTAGGTATCACACTCAATTTACCACTCTTCACTAGAAAGGAGCAGAGTATTTGAAATTTGACATTCTAAAAGGGAAAGAATATGAGTTTATAACCTGATCTATGATCGGCCACAGTTATATTGTATCTTGGTCCTCTTTGAGAATGAAAGACAACAGCCAACCAATGACTAAAATATAGAAAACAGTAACTTACTGATCAAAATTTATTATTTTGATATGAGGGGATAAAGCATGCTGGTATTGAATTTTAGTGAAACAGAGGACTTCAAAGCATTTGTGATAAAAAGACCAGTTTCAGAGAAATTTTGAACCATTTGAAACTGAAAAACAAACTCGAGTGAAGAGACACATAAAATGTTAATCAATAAGGAACAATGATAAAAAAGTAAACATTTATACATTTAAGTTTGGGGAAATGATACATGCATCCTCTTTCACTCCTATCATCATTAGAATTAATAGAGGAAGTTCAGTTAGATAAAGATTATCAATGTACCTTCTATGATTTGTGTATAAAAGAAGAGAAGAGAGGAGGAATAAAATGGAGGAGGAGAAGAAAAGTAAAGGAAAGGAAAATATTTCATAATGAGAATGCAAAAGTAAATTTCTAAGAAAAAAAAGGAATAGGGGATGGGAGAAAGTCATTGATACTTGAATCTCATTCACACTACACACTTGCACTGGTCAAATCAAGGTAGAATTTACCTCGGATAAGAATAGCTAGATACAGAAATGCATTTAATTCAATAGTCACAGAGAAGTTAGTGGTAAACAGAATGCTCTTGGGGAAAAAAATCATGGAAAGTCCTCCATGAACCCAAGCAAAATGAAATGTACTGTATACAAAGTAAAAGGAATGTTCTGAGATGACCAACTATAAATGACTTTGTTATTCTCAGGAGTACAATGATTCATGACTACTCTGAAAGACTTATGATGAAAAATCCTGTCCACACCAAGAGAAGAAACTTTTCGTGTCTGAATACAGATTGAATCATATCATCTCTCTTTTTAAACTTTATTTTCCTTGAGGCCTTTTTTATTAGGGTGGAAGATTTGTTTTCTTTTTCAATGTGACTTTTATGGAAATTTTTTACATAACTTCACATGTGGTTTCTTAATGGGGGTTTGGGATGGGGATAAGGGAGAGAATCTGGTACCCAAAAGTTTAAAAAATATAAAAAAGTGTTTTAAATGTAATTGGGGAAAATAATAAATGAATATGATTTTAAAAATTTAAAAACATTTAAAATACAACAAATCTTAAAATTTAGAATGTATACAGGAAAGGTGACTAACTCACTAAAGTGAGAATGGAGTATAGTCTAGTAGACTACATTGTGGAGTGTAATTCATGTCCCAACCAGCTAGAAGAAGGCCCTATGGGTGACTGAATTGTCAGGGACAGCTCAATCATGTACAGCTTGCAGAGCTCTTAGCCTACAGATTGTAAGGAGATCAAGGAACTGGTCAGAAACAGATAACAGGGAATTCTTGGCTGAAAGTGTGTGTAAGACTGTTGCATTGCCCATAACCAGTTGTGGATCACAGTCACAGGTTGAAGAGGAGGAACATTAATAGATTAGAAAATGTAGCTGCAGAGGCAGAGGGGCATGGGAACTCTGGCCATAGTTTCAGATGGAAGATAGTGTTTGTGATCACTCACAAGGCAAGGAGATCAGTGATCACAACTCTTTTTAAATAATACTAACTTGGAAAGAATGAAAACTTAAATACTCCCAATATTAGCTCTGAAAATAGATGCACAATAAATTTGAAGTTTGAGATAGAAACAATGCTGAACGTTAACCTAAAGTTAAAAGTCAAGAACAAGGCTGCAGAAATGAGCAAAAAACATAAAAGAAACATGAACATAGAATATTACTATGGTGAGAAGGAAGACCAAAACACAGAAAGGTAAACAGTCAAGGCTGTTATATCAAAAGCCTCAAAGAGAAATGTTCATTGATCTTAGTACAAAAAGAATTCCTGAAAGAGCACAAAATGGATTTTAGAAAACTAAAAAGAAAGGTAGAGGAAAAGATTGGGAAAGAAATGAAAGTGACACAAGGAAATTATGAAAAAGAGTCAAAAGCTTAGTCAAAGGGCCCACAACTTACTGAAGAAAAATTACATTTTAAAAAACAGAATAGGCAGAGATGGGGGAGTAAGCAGTTAATTGCTGTAATTTTCCCAAGATCATCTCTGGGCAAATAAATGCCAACCTTAGGAGTGCCAAAGTATGTAGATAGTCACCACCACAAACCCCTACATACTTCATTGTAGTCCCCATAAGCAGGCAGCCTCCATAAGTCAGACTGCAATGTAATTCAGTGTTAGCTCTAGACAGAAAAAAAAATAATTTAAATATCAAGAAGCCACAATCAGGATGCACAGAGTTTAGTATTGCAACATTAAAGGATTGGAGGTCATGGAATACGGCATTCAGGAAAGCAAAGGACTACAACCATGAATTACTTACTGGCAAAATTAAGAATAACATATTACTGGGGGAAATGTCATTCAATAAAATAGAAGGATTTCAGGCTTTCATAATGAAAAGACTAGAACTAAAATTTGATTTTTAATAGTAAGACCCGAAAAAGCATAAACAGGTAAAAAAGGAAAAGCAAACATAAAGCACTCAATAGAGCTAAATAGTTTATTTTCTAAATATCAAGATAATAGTTGTAAAATTGAATAACTAATGGATTATTCACAGAGTTATGAACTGATTCAACCATTCCAGAGATCAGTTCAGAACTATACCCAAAGGGCAACTAAACAGTGCATACTTTTTGAT
Source organism: Myrmecobius fasciatus (assembly GCA_023553655.1). NCBI lineage: Eukaryota > Metazoa > Chordata > Mammalia > Dasyuromorphia > Myrmecobiidae > Myrmecobius > Myrmecobius fasciatus. The sequence continues at coordinate 15,814 of JAJPUD010011182.1, read as the reverse complement.
CCAGGAATATCACTAAGAGATCTGTATCTCAAAGAGATCAGAAGAAAAGAAAAGGACTTATATGTGCAAAAATATATATAGCAGCCCTTTTTGTTGTGGAAAAAAATTTGGAAATTGAGGGGATGCCCATCAATTGGGAAATGGATGAAAAAGCTATGGTATATGAAAGTAATGGAATATTATTGTGCAATAAGAAATGATAAACTGGCAGATTTCAGAAAAACCTAGAAAGTTTTATAGAAACTGCTACAAAATGAAATGAGCACAACAGGGAAAACATTATGTGTAGTATTGGTCATCATTGTGTGATAACATGATAATCCAAGACAAATATAAAGGATTCATGAAGGAAAATGCTTTCCATATCCAAATAAAGAACTGATGGGCTCTGACTGTGGATAGAAGAATATGTTTTCATTATTTTTATTATTTATTGTTTTTTTTCTTTTTGATTTGTTTCTTCTTTTACAAATGTGATTAAGATGGAAATATGTTTTAAATGATAGCACCTATAAACTATATCACACTGGCCACCATCTTCAGAAGAGGGAGGAGGGGAGGTGGTAAGAGAAAAAAATGGAACTCAAAATCTTATAAAAATGAATGTTAAAAATTGTCTTGACATGTAATTAGGGAAATAAAATATTATTAAAAATTAAGATATGCCAAATAGAAACAGTCACAAATATGCACTGAAAAGAAGAATGGATTAAAAAGCAGAATTGTCCAAATAGAAAAATCTCATTAAATAAATAATTCCTTAATAATTGGAATGATCCTATGAGATATCAAGAAACAATAAAAGAGTCAAAAGAAGGGGTAAAAAGAAACATATGATGGAGTAGCTAGATGGCACAGTGGATAGAACACCAGTCCTGAGTTCAAATCCAGCCTCAGACACTTAATACTTCCTAGATGTTTGACCCTGGGCAAGTCACTTAGCCCCAATTATTTCAGCAAAACAAAACAAAAAATATATGAAATACTTCATTGGATAAAACAACTGACTTAGAAAAGAGATCAAGGAGAGATAATTTAAGAATTATTATAATACCTGATAGCCCCAATAATAAGAAGAAATTTAAAAACAGATCAGACATCATCTTTTAAGAAACCATCAAGGAAAATTGACCTGATCATCTAGAAATAGAATGTAAAATAGAAATGGAAATAATACATCAATTACCTCCTGACATAATTCAGGAAATATTTTAAAAATTATTTCTTAGAGAGGATTCCAGAAAGATGACAGAATAAGCAGGTAAATTTCAAGCTCCTGATTTTCCCCACAAATAGGACACATTTGTTCCTCAGGGTGAACATAGATTAGTGAAAAATCAAGAAGATTTGGGAGGGAACAGGGGTTTTCCTGATACAACCCCATAAGATCTCAAGAAAACCACTGACCAGGATTAATCTGTCTAAAGTGCAAACACCTCCAAACTAGCTCTGCAGAAACATCAAGTGAGGAATCCCTCAGGCTAGCTAGTTGTGGCTGGAGCCTCAGCAGGGATCACAGAGACTTTCATTTCCTGGATCATTTTTAAGTGGGGGGGGTCTGAGTCCAGGAAGACAGAGTAAACCTAGGCTGATTGTGAATGCCAGGGCCAGCTGTACTGCTGAGGCAAGGAATCAGTACCTGGTGAATGCAGAAGCAATTGAGCAGGGGCACTGCTGGCTTTAGGCACTTGCAGGAGGATGGAGCTCTTGGTTAGGGTTCCCATTCAGAATGAAGGGCTAAAGGGAAACTTGAGACACCATCCCTCCACCCCAGAGATGCTTACACAAGTAAGAGGTAATGATTACCTCTTATTAAAAAATAGAACTGGCAAAGAAGAACATATTATGGGAGCAGGGAAGATCAGAATTTATCTTCAGAGGAGGACACTTAAAAAAAAAAAAACACAAAAAATTCTACACCGCAGAATGATGTGAAATGGCTCTTTGCCCAGAGAGAATTAATAGAACTCAAAGAAGAATTCAAAAATCAAATGAAAGACGTTGAGGAAAAACTAAAGAAAAAAAATAAAACCATCCAAGAAAAACAAGATTATGAAAAAAAAAGTTAACCAATTATAAAAGGAGGTACAGAGTCTCAAAGATGAAAATAAATCTTTGAAAGTTGGATACAGCAAGGGGAAGCCAGTGAAGCTATGAGAGATCAAGAAATAACAAAATATATTATAAAGAATGTGAAACCTTTCATAAAAAAGCAAGAGATTTGGAGAACAGATCAAGAAAAGAAAATATAAGAATAATTGGACTGCCAGAAAGTTGTGAACAAAAAAGAGGACCTTGACAATAAATAATGCAAGAAATAATCCTCGAAAACTGTCCTGGAGTGATAGAAGATGAGGGGATAGTAGAAATAGGGGACAGAAAGCACCTATCAACCATCTCAAAAAGATTCTTTGTGGAAAATACATAGGAAAATTATTGCCAAATTTTGAAACCCCCTAGATCAAATAAAAAAATTTTTCAAGAAACAAGGAAAATTTTTTTTTTAATTTTTTAAAAAAATTTTTAATTAAAACTTTTTATTTCAAAACATATGTATGGGTTTCAAAACATATGTATGGGTAATTCTTCAACAAAGCTGTCTGTTACAAATTCCCCCCCAATCCCCACCTCTTCCCTAGATGGCAGGAAATCCACTACATTTTAATTGTGTTAAAATACTTGATAAATAGAATATATATAAACATATTTCCACACATGAATGTTGTGCAAGAAAAATCATATCTATAAAAAAAATCTGAGAAAGGAAACACAATGCAAGCAAATATCAATAGAGAGCATGGAAATATTATGTTGTGGTCCACATTTCATATCTCTCTCTCTGGGTGAATATGGCTTTCTTCACTGAACAATTGGAACTGGATTGAAACATTTCATTGTTGAAGAGAGCCATGACCATCAGAATTGATCATTATATAGTCTTGTTGTTGCCATGCATAATGATCTCCTGGTTCGGCTCACTTCGCTCATCATCAGTCCATGCAAATCTCTCCAGGCCTCTCTGAAATCATCCTGCTGGTCATTTCTTATAGAACAATAATATTCCATAACATTCATATACCATAATTTGTTCAGCCATTCTCCAATTGATGGACATCCATTCAGCTTCCAGTTTCTAGCCACTACAAAAAGAGCTGCCACAAACATTTTTGCACATGTGGGGCCCTTAAGGAAAAAAATTCAAATACACTGGAGCTCCAATTAGGATTGTACAAAACTTATCATGTAGTTAAAATAAAAGACCAGGACATATCTATGGACAAGCAAAAGAACCAAGTATATGGTCAAAAATAGCATATTCAGCAAAATTACATATAATTTTGAATGAAGAAAAATGGAAATTCAAAGAACCTGTAGATTTTAAAGATTTTCTATCATCCAAACCTGAACTAGGGTACTGGAGAATCCTTGATGAAAGGTGAAATGTAACATATTTGGCATATAGGCAATGGGGACCAAAGAAGTCCGTATTACAAAATCTTCAAAACAGTCATATGACATCATTACATTAATTCACATTATATATTAATTAATTATATTGTAGCAATTATGTTAATTTTATTAATTTATGATACAGCATATTAAAGTATATTAACATTATTGCATTAATGTATATTAAACATATATATATGTATATTTATATATGTTCAAAATAGTTAAGAATTAACAAATTAAGAAAGGAGACAAAAGTTATCCAGAGTTACTTTAATTGGTGTCAGAAAGAACTCTTCACCTTTCATCTTTTTAGCCTCTCCTGGGCTAATACTAATATAGACTAGTATTTTTCAGTGAAAAATTTTACTCAGAGGTAAAAAAAATAAAAATAAGTGAAGGTTTTTTACCTTAATCCCATGAGCCTGTTTTTAAAACTATGTAGTACCTATTTAAATATCATTTTATTTTGTGCATTCATTTCATACAGTTAAAAACATTATTCTGAGATGGGATCCACAATCTTGTCAATAGGATCTATGACAGAAGGGGAAAAATGTCTAGAAACTCTACATTTCACCATTTCCTAAAGGAACAGGCTGGAGAGCAATACAGGGGTTAGGCTATATTTAAGTGTTGCATGGCTAGCTCAGAATTAGAGAGGAAGTGTGATCTATTTGGACAAATTGTATTACATGTACATAATTGAATATTATTACTATGAGAATTATTAAATATTAAAGATTCAAAAAATTTGGGGAAGGTTTTTTGAACACCAGAAACTTTTTTTATTTCCCTTCGCATTAATCTTTTCAGACCTCTTTTCTTTTTGGTGACATATTTTTACAAGACTTTTTTTTTTACTTTTTTTTTAGTTTCTTGTACTCATTTATTGTTTAAAAAAAACAAACAGAAAACACTTTGCTGATATAGATTTCAAGTATTTTAAAGTACTATGGTTCCACTAAAAATGCATTAAGACTGAGAAATATAAAATTTTAATGTAATAGTAGTGTGTTATTATTTTTTCTCCTTTCAACTTGCAAGACATTTCTCTAAATTATAAGCGATATTAATAAATGACTGCCACACAGATCTGATTGCTTTTGTACATCAAGAATGAATGAAGAAATGAAAAATATTTATTGATTTTATAAATACAAAACTAAGACAATCGCTTTCCTCTGAGAATTTATACCTAAAAGAGGATATAACATATATAAAGGGGTGGTAACCATGGGAAAAACATTCGTTCTGTGAGCAGTCTGCTGACCTGACCTTGCCAATTATTCAATAATAATTCTCTGAACTTTTGGTAGAAAGGTGCCAGGAAAAATGATATGTTGGCCCTTCCTTGGGATTTATTAGAATTTGCAGAACTTTGTATAGAATCAAAGGAAGAGGATATGTTGGCAGGATTGAAAATAGAGTGAAGATGAGCACAAATAGTCCCAGAAAGTACAGTGCCAAGTGACTTAGCTCCTCTTAAGCATGGTTTTGGTTTCATGATTTAATTAATCTCACATTTTACCTGAATTTTCCATCAACTTGTCACATTGGCTATATTTGAAAAAAGTATTGGCCACTATTTCAGAGTTTGAAGGGGCTTCAGCAGCCACTTGGCCTAACACATAACCAAAAAAGATTCCCTATTATGATATGCTTAACAAGTAATAATAACTTTTCATATAACTTGTCATAACAGTAAAGGCAAATTCATTACATCCCAATGCAGACATTCTGCTTTTGGGCAGTTCTAATTGTTAGAAAGATTTTTCTAAATAGAACTTTAAATTTCTACATAATGTTCCTGATTTTTCTCTCAGTAGTCAAATAAAACAAGTCTAATCTCTCTCTTTTTTTCATTGTATGTACAATGTTTTATTTTTCTCCAATTGCATGTTAAAACTATTTTCCAAACATTTAAAAAAGTTTTTTATTTGCAAATTATATTTCATTTTCTACCTCTCCCTGAGATGATGAGCAATCTGATATAGTTTATATATGTGCAAATCATATAAAACTTTCCCATATTAGTCGTTTTGTACAAAAAGACTCAAATTAAAAAAGAGAGAGAGAAAACAAAGTAAGAGAAAAATTGCATGCTTCAGTCTGTATTCAGATGGTATCAGTTCTTTTTCTGAAGACAGTTGGTATGCTTCATCATTAGTTCTTTGGAATTGTACTTCTGAGAATAATTGTCATTCACAAATCTCCATCATCCAATATTGTTGTTACTAGTCCATCTGGTTCAGCTCACTTCATTTTGTATCAGTTCATGAAAGCCTTTCCAGATGTTCTGAAATAATCTAGCTTGTCATTTCTTATAATATAATAATATTTTGAAGCACATACCAGAGTTTTAGTCATTCTCCAATTGATTGAAATACTCTCTATTTCCAATTCTTAACCACCACAAAAAGAGTTTCTATAAATATTTTTTGTACAAAGAGGTCATTTTCCTTTTTTATGCCTTTGGGATATAGAACTTCCAGTATTATTGCTGGATCAAAAGGTATGCACAATTTCATAGCCTTTTGGGCAGAGTAACAAATTGATTTCCGGAATTATTCGGTCAATTCACAACTCCGTCAAGAATGTTTTAGTGTCCCAGTTTTACTACATCTCCTCCAACATTTATCATATAATCTCTTTTTCATGTGATGATCCCTCAAATGCTTGATTGTAGTTTCTTTTCTCCAGGCCAACCATATTTTACTCCTTTTTAGGTTCTCTATATTATTAATATATCTGTCAAATTATAGTATTCAAAACTAAAACCAACATTCCAGATTAAGACTGATTTACAAATGAACTATCAACTTATTCCTGTAATATATTTACCCCAAAAGTACAGGATTGCATTAGCTTTTATTAATTTTAAAATTGTGTCCTGGGGACAATTGCAGCCTCAATGAGATGGACCATTACAAAATCAGTCAAGACATTTATATATTCCAGGAATTATGCTATGGACTATGAATACAAATACAAAGAGTTAAATCAGTATTTGCAATGATTTTAGTCTCGTTTTAGTATGGATGATATATATATATATATAAATATATATATATATATATAATCAAGTTAATAAATATAAAGTAGTTAAATATAAATTAGGGAAGGATGGCATTAGCACTGAGAGAATCAGATATAGGGGCAGCTAGGTTGCATAATGGTTAGAGCATTATCCCAAAAGTCAGGAAGACCTGAGTTCAAATGTTACCTCAGACACTTAACACTTCCTGGCTGTGTGACCCTGGGCAAGTCACTTAACCCCAATTGTATCAGGAGAAAAAGAGAGAGAGAGAGAGAGAGAGAGAGAGAGAGAGAGAGAGAGAGAGAGAGAGAGAGAGAGAGAGAAAATCAGGAAAGGCTTCAGGGAGGAAATACTACCTGAACTGCATTTATGAGATGGTGGTGGGTACATTACAGATATGGGAGATGGCCAATAAAAAGTCATGGAATCAAGAGATAGAGATCATTTTGAGTAACAGAGGGAAGCTCATTTGGTTGGATTTCCAAGTTTGGGAGGGGAAATTATGTTCACTGAGTCTGGAAAGTTAGGTTCAGTACAAGTTATTTAGGATTTTAAAAGCTAAAAGCTAAACAGAGAAAGCTATATTTTATCATAAAGGCAATAGAAAATCAATAAAGTGAATAGGGAAGTTAAATCTATCAATAAATAGAATTTATTCATTACTTACCTATGTTCCAAGTACTATACTAAGTTCTGACAATGCAAAAAAGTTCACAAAGTCGTAGCTCTCAAGGAGTTCACAATTAAATTAGGAAGGAGCAGCTAGGTGGCGCAGTGGATAGAGCACCAGCCCTGAAGTCAGGAGGACCTGAGTTCAAAATCTGGACTCAGGCACTTAGCATTCCTTAGCTGTGTGACCCTGGGCAAGTCACTTAACCCCAATTGCCTGAGCAAAAAGAAAAAAAGAAAATTAAATTGGGAAGAAATAATGCAGATAACTAATTCTTTCCATTTGTACATACACATATAACATACATATATTATATGATAGGTGAGATGATCTGTATTCTCTCTCTCCCTCTCTCTTTTCCTCTCCCTTTATCTCTCTCCCTACTCCCACCTTTTTCCTTCCTTACTTTCTTTTCTTTCTTTTCCTTTCTCTTCCTCATTTACTCTGTTCTTCCTTTTTTTCTCCTTCCTTCTTTTTCTTTCACTTCTGTCTCTGTCTTTCTCCCTCTCCTCCCCCAATTTCTGTGTACTACTTATTGGATAAAGAGGTTTACTCACAATTCACTAAGTATGAAATTTTGTGAAATAACTATAATGTATGAAAAAAGCAATCCTGCAGATAAAAGTTAGAGGGCTCTCTCTCTTTTAAGGGGCACTTATCAGGAAAACTTTTGAACCTAAAAACCATTTTCAACACTATTTAGAGGAATATATAGAAGTTTAGTTTGGCATCACTTCTGTGAGAAGAGTAAAGTCATTCTCTGTGGCCCCTTTCTAAGGAACTTCAAGCAGGAGACAAAGCATCCTCTGGAGAAGTACGAACAAAATTCCCAAGACAGTTGACAAACCTTTCCATGAGTTGTAGTTAGACAAAACAGTATGGACCTATATAGTCCCTATAAGCAACATGTATTCTACATTATCATTATTATTGTTGTTGTTATAGTTATTCTTCTTCTTAATAATCATACTCATCATAATAGTATTTTTATAGCACTAGGTCCTTAAGTTTTTTTTTTTTTAATATAATGGACACTTTTGGCAGTCCAGTGAAATTTATGGATCTCTTTTCAGAAAAATATTGTTTATAAATATAAAAAACAAGATTACATGTCATGAATAAAACTAATTATATTGAAAATCAGTTATTTTAAAAATAAGAACCCTTTATATAATTATTTTAAGCTTGCAAAGTGGTTTACATATGTTATCCTCATGTTATCCTCATGGTAACCCTATAATGTTGGATCTCTTATTTTCCTTTTTTTACAAATGAGGTGCTGAAGCACAGAGAGGATAAACAACCAGGCCATAGACAACTGTCTACTTAATATGAGAGGCAGGATTTAAACTCATTTCTTTCGGGTTATAACTTCCAAGCTATATTCACTGTGTTACCTAGTTACTCATGATAGTCCATGCCCTAACTACTACATATATTAGTAAATAAATGGACTAGGAGATGGAATATTTCATTAAAAAAAAAGTCCAGTTTGAAACAAAAGAGTGAATGAAAGAGTGTAATGTAAAATTGGAAAGGTTGAAAAGGTTGGAGAAATAGGTTATAGAGAATTTCTGAGGAGCCTTTTTAACAAAATTTGGGGACTGTTTCCATGTTCTCCACTGAGTACTTTCAAATTCATATTTTGCCTTGGGAATAAATCATAAGCTGGTAAAAGATATGCTTAATAAATAACTTAGCCTCTAGACATCTCTAACATCATGAACTGAAAATCTCAATGGAGAGGTTCAGTAGACTGTAAATTACTTAAGGCAGTGACTGCCTTTCATTTTGTCTTTATATTTTTAGCCCTCAACATATGTCTTGCACAGATAAGGTACTTTCTAAATGGAACTGAATTAAAATCATACTTTTATTCCAAATTTTCAATCAACCACAATTCAAATGGAATTAACCCTTGTCCATGTCAAAACTTGGGAACATACCTAGAGAGCGCTTAAACAAATTGTTGGCAATTCTAACACACTCATTTTGACAGCAATACCACCTGCCTACTTGATTCCAAGGAAGACACAAATGAAACTTCAAAGGTAATTATTTTAAGGAGCAAAGGCCGCTGCTGGCAGATCATGTTTGATGATTATACAGACAAAGCCAGTATAAATTATGGAGACAATCATTTTGTCTTTGTAGCTTTGAGAGGTGAAATAGAATATTTTGTAACAGTCTGGACAAATGTTTGATAAGTAGTTCAAACTCAGAGCTTGATGTTTTTACTATAATATCAAATATCTGAGTGCTTTTTTTTCTCTTTTGAAATGTATAGTCATTAAAATGCCTTCATAGATGTTTAAAAAGTTATTTTAGGGTTGATTTTGGTTTTTTGCCATTTTGCTGAAATTAAGCAGCAAACATAACTGCTTTGTCATATACTATTCCAGATTTTGTTATTTCTATCAAAGTTTCTTCAAATCACCAAAATGTAAACAAACTTCAAAATGTCCTTTTTATTTCTCAGGAGACATGGGAAAAATAAACAAAAATAATGATTAAATTTGGAAAGATTGGTAATTTACACCACAGTTGACCAAATTTTCTCTTTTATCCATCATTAGAGATTCCCCAGTATGATCCTGTAAAAATTGAATAGAGGAACATGCAATAGTTAATTGCATAGAATGGAGGATAAATCCTGGACCTAAAGCCTCCATGTTCTCTTTGGTAACACAGGTATGTCATGATTGAAAATAAGGTCAACTAAGGCACAAATCTGAGCACAATGAAATTATTGTTAAAGCAACTTATCAATAAAAGGAATCTTTATCTCTTCAGCAAGACAAAAAACCCTTAATGAGGGCAGACAGATAATTTTTATAATCAAAAGGGGGAGCATCTAAAAGCTAGAAGGCAGGATCATAGATAGGAAAATATGATTGGTTACAAAGCCTTATGCATCTTAAGTGTGGGGAAATGTATGTTTGGCTGGAAATCAGTCATGCAGCCTAGCAACAAACCATTCTCTTCCTGGTTGATTGGATCCACCTGCAAGGTTAGCTGGTAGTGCCTAGATAATAAACCAGATTTCCTGGAAGGATTAAGTGGGATTGAGATAAGAGGTTTCTTTTGATTAAAGTTATTTATAGGGAAACTGAACTTTTAAACAACTCAGAGAGGAAAAATGAACTTCTGAACTCATGAATTTCATGAAACTTGACTTAGGCAGCTATACAAAATGTTGGAAGTTATACAGAATAGAATCAGTTATAAAATTAAATCAATTTCATTTTTTTCAGGTGAAAGAACTGGGGGCATTTGTATAGTTTCTGACTGGGGGATAAGTGGGAAGAAGATAGAGAAGGGGAACATAGAATGTTAAAGATAAAAATCAACCTTATTGATCATTCTACTCATCCTTCACTACTAGTTAAACTCATTAATAATCCACCACTTTATGTTACTCCTTTCTCAAAAACCTTCACTATTTTCCCATTGCTGAACACATAAAATTGAAACTTCTAGTCTTATAATTTGGAACTTTACATAACTTGTTTCCAGTGACTTTCTAGTCTTATCTATTCCTCCAGCTGATTTTATTTCTCTTTACATCCTCTTTTTTTCCAAACTGTTTTACTTCTCTAACCCATGTTTACTGTACGGATCCTTTTTTTCCAACTAACAGAAGTTAGTACCCAGAAATTGGACTCATATTCCCATTATAGTTTTAGGGATATCTCTGAGGAGTCAAGCATTTAGGTGATAATAATCTGATGTCAATGACTTTAAGTCTCTACCATTGTGTTTTTCCCAAGACTGCAACTTTGAATGATTTTATTAGTCACCCCTAAATTGCTTATATAAAGAGTGATTTGATTTAATAAGGTAGCTTAATAAGAACAATTCATATAAAATGTCATCCCCACCAAAAGCCTATGATATACTTTTCCACAGGTACATATTCAAACACATACACATACACATACATGCATATATATAAACATATATATATATATACATACACACACATATATATATACACATATATGTATATATATATATATGAATATAAATATACTTTCCCAGGTGAAAGTGGGCTCAAGCTGAGAGAACACACATGGCAAAGATGCCACTAACAGTCTGTTGTTGCTGGAAGTTATTTTATTCCACTGTAAGATACTTAAGAAGGTCTATTGAAAAATGGTCAGTCTCCATCCAAAGTCTTTGATTCCTATGTAGACAATGTTACTAACAAACTCTGTCTCACAAGTAATGGTTTTAGAAAACTAATGAGAAGACAGAAATTCCTACATCTTCCTCTGGTCGAGGGAAAAGGGTAAAGGAGGAAGAGTTGAGGCTGAAACCGTCTTCTCTCTGGGTGTAGATGGCTCTTTTTTCATGACTGAACATTTAGAACTGGTTTGAATAATCTTATTGTTGAAGATAACCATGTCCATCAGAATTGTTTATCGTATAGTCTTGTTTTTGCTGTGTACAATGAAATCCTGATTCTGCTTATTTCACTTAGCAAAAGTTCATGTAAGTTTCTTCATGCCCCTCTGAAATCATCTGTCTGCATTAGTTTAAACAAAATTATTTTAAGTAGATTTTATTTACTTTTCAAAATTATATTTTCAATTCTGAATTCTCTCTCTTCTTCCCATCCCTCCCCCACCTAATGAGAAGGCAATACATGTGATATCAAGTTCTATTATTCAGTTGTTTCAGTTTTTCAGTCAATTCTTTGTGATCTTCTTTGGTTTTTGTTGACAAAGGTAATGGAAATGTTTGTCATTTCTTTCTCTAGTTGATTTTACAGATGAGGAACTAAGTCAAAAAGAAATAGAGGACTTGTCCAGGTTCACACAGCTAGTAAGGATCTGAGGTTGGATTTGAACTCAAGAAGAGAAGTCTTCCTTACTGCAAGCAGAGTATTCTGTCTGCTGTGCTACCTAACTGCACTGATGATACAAATTATACATATGAAATCATACAGAACAGATTTCCATCTCAGCCATACTGCAAAAGAAAAAAAAAAGCAAGAAAAATAAAGACAATTAAAAAATTGTACTTCAGTTTGCACTCCATGTCCTCTTAGGTCAGATAGCATTTTTCATCTTAAGTCCTTCAAAATCTTCTTGGATTGTTATTTTCATGGTAATATATAAATCATTCTCAGTACAATATTGTATAATATTGCTGTCACCATGGACAATATTCTCCTGGTTTTGCTTCTTTTGCTTTGCATGAGTTAATGTCTTTTAAGATTTTTCTGAAATTATTCTGCTCATCATTACTAATAATGCAATAGTATTCTATCACATAATATACAGCAACTTGTTCAATCATTTCAAAATTGGTTGGTATTCTTTCAATTACCTCTTCTTTATTACCATGAAAAAATGCTACAAATATTTTTACACAAATAGGTATGTTTTCCTTTCTCCTTTTTTTTTTTTGCTGAGGCAATTGGGGTTAAATGACTTGCCCAAGGTCACACACATAGGAAGTGTTAAGTGTCTGAGGTCAAATTTGAACTCAGGTCCTCCTGACTTCAGAGCTGGTGCTCTATCCACTATGCAACCTAGTTGCCTCAGTATTTTTTTTGTTTTTTTTAAACCTTTGGGATAAAACCATAGTAAAAGTTATTTCTAAGTCAACAGTTTTATATTCCTTTAGACATAATTATAAATGATTCTTCAATATCGTTAAGTCACTTAGAGCTGCTGACAAAGCAGTAGCAGGCTAAATAGTATCCACTCCAACATTTCTCATTTTTCCTTTCTGTCATGTTAGTCAATCTGACCTCAGAATTGTCTTAAGTTAACTTTCTTTAATCAACAATGGATAAAAAGATTTTATATAAATATGTATAGCTTTGGGGAATGACTCACATTTTTATTTGACTCAGGTTTTTATATTTTTTTAGAAATGATGCCTTTATCAAAGAAACTACAAACATGGTTCTTATGAAACATCAATTTCACTCCAAGTTAAAAAAAATGTTTTGCGCTTTCTTTCCAGATGAACTGGATTTCTTCTCCATTCATATATCTTATAGCACTTCTACTAGACTTTTGTTTTGCACTTATGCTTTCCTTTGTATCAAAATTATTCAAGCAAATGCTTTTCCCACCATTAAATTAATAGGTAGAATTTATAAAGCTCTTTAAGATTTACAATGTATTTTATAATTATTATTTGAATAATTCTATGATGCAAGACAATGAGGCAGTGATTCCTTAAAGTAAGGATTTTTTAACAAAGAAAATGAGAAAAAAGTTTTAAAACTAATGGAATGATTACTCATATTTGACACTATATCCAATGTCCCCAACCTATAACCCACCATCATTCAATGAGTGAAGAGGTTGTCATTTTCCCAATACTTTTCTTGAGCCAATGCTGTTAATCATGTTGTACTGTATTGTTTCCTAGTGTTGAATCTGTGGACTATTCTGTTTTTATAGCTTGGATGAAATTGTTTTCTTTACATATCCATATTCTCCTTCTCACCCTACCTTCTAAAAAGAGAGGAAAAAAGTGGATTCAATCTAAATACATTTTTTTCTTTAAAATCATAACAGTTTAAAAGAGTCAAGATGATGGAGAAAAGACAGGGACTTCCAAGCTCTCCAAAATTCCCCTCCAAATAATTTTAACTAACACTTCAAAATCAATTCTCAAGTGAAAAAATCCACAAAAACAAAAGATGAAACAATTTTTCAATGCAAAATATCTTAGAATGTTGGCAGGAAAGTCTTTCACACCAAGGTGAGAGTGGAGGGCTATCTACTACAAGACTGTGCCAGTGAAGGCTGGGCCCTAGTAAACCAGCCACAACCGTGGGCTATTGGGATAGCAGAGGCTTCCAGAGTTTTCAGCACAAACAAATGGTAAGGAGGCTGGACAACTAATCAAAAGGAAATTAGCAGGGTCCCTTTTCTAGTACTTGGAGTAGGAATTTCCTGCATTGTCCATATGTAGATCTAGACCTTTACAGACCAGGTCCCAGTCCAAGAAAGCAATGATCAAACTTCTCCTTAAATCACACCATCTTGCAAGAAATAAAAATTAATCGATCTTCAGAACTAGCTTTAAAAATAGCAGTAATAACGCTTAGGGCAGTACTCCCTTTATCCCAGAAACAGGGCAACTTTCAAGATATCATCAAGGAAAACTGCCCTGTTCACCTAGGACCAGAGGGGGAAATAGCTATTGAAACTACCCATTGATTTCAGATCCTAAAATGAAAATGTCAAGGAATATTGTAGCTAAATTCCAGAATTATTAGATCAAGGAGAAAATATTGAAAACAGCCAGAAAGAAACAGTTCAAATATTCAGAAGCCACAATCAGGATTACACAGCACCTAGTAGCTTCCACTATTACGTATCAAAGGATCTGGAATATGGTATTACAGAGGGCAAAGGAGCTTGGACTATGGCCAAGAATCACCTAACCCAGCGGAATTAAGCATTATCTTTCAGGGGAAAAGATGGATGTTCAGTGAAATAGAGGATTTTCAAAGACCAGAACTGAACAGAAAATTTGATCTTCAAATAAAGAACTCAAGAAAAGCATAAAATGGTTAAAAAAGGGAAGAACAAAAACTATGTTTTTAAAAGTTAAAATGTTTATACCCCTATTCGGGAAGATTATATATTTAACTCTGCAGAACTGTTATCTTTTTTAGGGGTATACTTAAAGAGTGTAAGTATATTTTAACTTTACTGGGAGGATATTAAAAAAAGAAACTAGCAGTGGAAAGGGGATTGTAAAGGGGAAGTAAAAAAGGATGAATTGCAACACATGGAGAGGCAAAAAAGACATATACAGTTGAGGAAGAGAAGGGAGGGAGATGTGCCTTGTGTGACTCTTAATCTTATTGGGATTGGTTTACAGAGAGAATATCAGACATATTTAGTTTGATATATAAACTTGTCACATCCTATAGGGAAACGGGAGAAGAAAGGAGAAAGGAAAGAGGAAGCTTAATAGAAGGAAGAACTGAAATAGAAGGGGAAAAGAATAAGAAAGGTGTAGGAGCTGTAAAAGGGTAGGGCAGATTAAGAAGGTGGGGGTCAAAAGCAAAACTCTGGGAAAGAGGGAAAGGTGGGCAATGAAAGAGAAAATTATAATTTGGAGAAAGTAAAATGGTGAGAAATATAGAGTTAGTGATTGTGGCTAACTAGTGATTGTGAACGGGATGAACTCTCCCATAAAACAGAAGTAGAAGACTGGAGTAACTGCCAGAATCCTACAATATGTCATTTACATGAACCACATTTAAAGAAGAATGATGTATACAGAGTAAAGGTAAAAGCCTGTAACAGAATCTATTACGCTTCACCTTAAGTCAAAAAAGCAGGGGTAGTGATCCTGATCTCATTTCAAGGAAAAGCAAAAATAGATTTAATTTAAAAAGATAACAAAGAAAACTACATCTTGCTAAAGGGTACCATAGATACTGAAAAACTATCAAAAATAAACATACACACATCAAGTGGTATAACATCCAAATTCCTAAAGGAGAATTTAAGAGAGCTGCAAGAAGCAATAGACAGCAAAACTAGGGATTCTCAATCTTGTTCTATCAGAACTGGATAAATCTAACCACAAAATACATTAAAAAGAAGTTAAGGAGGGGGCAGCTAGGTGACGCAGTGGATAGAGCACCAGTCCTGAAGTCAGGAGGA